>JAODAI010100987.1:0-11487 GCA_027575025.1 Scotoplanes globosa | reverse complement strand
TAAATCTAACCCTAACCGTCATCATTGTGAATAATCATGAACATCAGTTTAATTGGGGGAGATAATCATCTTCCAATCGGAATATGAGGTAATTAATCCTATATAACATAATTATTAATTTTATGACTTTTAAAAATAAGGCTGTTTAAATTTCAAATTTCAATTATTAAGTAAACCATACGTGATGTGTGTTATAATATTATTACCAGTTCTTCAGTATATCGAGTTAATAAACTTTGGACTTGGAGGTTTAAAACCTGACAAAGGCTCAAATAAAAAGTCAAAGCAGTGATTTGATTGTTAAAATTTTAAAATCGAATTGAACTTGAAATTGAAGAACCAGGATGAATCTTAAATTCAGCCGCGCGCAATGGTACAAATCAGAAATATGAAATAATGTCGATCCTTTCGCAATTTAATCCTTTGACTACAAAGTTAATTTAGTGCATCACTGAACACACCAGTCTCAACTCGAACTACTCAGTTGGCTGTCATGCCACGCGCGGCGCTTTTCGCAGATTCCAATGGACACATACACCAGGCTATATCATGCCCTCCCGAATCCCGGCACGCCAGGCCGGCCATTGTATATTTTCACTGTCCCGTGTGGAATTATCCGTTACTTGCGGTCAGCTACGATGTTCACGTGACCGAAGCCGAGTCGCATTTGAAATTATGTCTCAGCAGCGCGTCAGTCAGCAACCATGCATGTGACAGCATACGGTTGAGCAGATCAATGTTATTACGGCATGCGATTGGTTAACCCTTTCAATGCGGAAAGTTCCGCTCTTCTGCCATTTCAAACTGTGCAACGCTCTCAATTTGATTAAAAACTGCAAAGATGATTCTCATCGTTTTTTAAGGCTATAAAAATAATCCCAACATAAAACAAAAAAAGACTCAATTACCGTTAAGGTTGACGACATTCACCTTGGTTGTAGCCTATATAGTATAGACGTAAAAATTAAAGAAACTTAGTAAATATTTTGAAGGTGTATTTAATAGCATCAATCCGGCACCACGGACCCAAAATAATGTATTTCCTGAAAAATTAACCAATCCCTTCAATGAAGCTGAAATTAAAAGTGCCATATCTTCCCTCAAAAATAAGAAATCCAGCCTGTGACAAATTCACGGCCGAACATATTAAATATGCACCATGCACTCATAGTTATGAAGTGTTCCTTCTCTCAGAGAGTTGTTGACAATTGGAATGGCTTGCCACTTGCCAGAGTCATTGGTTCACGTTGTTAGTGTCAATGCCTTTAAAATGGTCTTGATATATATTTTGTGACTCTGGAAGGGCTTGGGTTGTCCACTGGGTGATGGAGGTTCAAGATAATATTATGAGGACTATATGTCCTTGCTGATCCATCCTTACTTAACTTCAATCTTGCTGAAGCTGGACATTTTCTTGTAGAAATCAAATAGGGAATTTTAACACATATATCCAGGGTGAAAATCCATTATAGGAACCATTTGCAAATGGTCTGAATGGTTCCAAATCATGAATGGTATTTTTACACTGGGATTTCATCACTACCTGAATGGTTCTGAAAGATTCTGAATGGTGCCATTTGTGAATTATTTGCAAATGGTGTCCAGTTTTGAATGGTTCCGAATGGTTCCATTTGGCTTTCGAACCATTCGCAAACCCTTTGAGACCATTCACAAACTATTTGAATTTCATTTAGCCAAGTGGATTAAAACCACTTGGAGCTTCATTTTTCCATTCACACCATTTAGAAACATATCAATATCAGTCAGGACCAACACCATTCAGTCGTATTTTCAAATGGTTCCAAATGGAATTTCACACTGGCTATTCAAAAGCCCGGAAAACCAAAAGCCCCCCCGAAAAATCTGCGGCCAGTCATCTTGCTGTCTGCTTTCCGGAAATTATTTACCGTTTGTGTTACTAAGATAATTCGTGACGAAGATGATACATATATTCTCCCAGGCTGTGACACAAACTGCATATAATTCCGAGAGGTCTATAGCGGAACTTTTTTCCTTCAAAATTCTTGCTGCAAAGCTATCACCTCAAATGAGTATAAAATAAATGTTTTACTCTTGGACATGAGCAAGGCCTTTGATACTCTTCAACGTGGAACCTTACTCAGTGACTTAATTACAACCAATACATTTGAGTGTAACTATAATTACAGTGATATTAATATAAATAATGTTTTGTTATTAATGTTGCATGTCAGGCTTGGTCGCATTACTCTCTTACAACGCCCTTATCGGAATTCGTCTGAAATAATTCCAATCAAATCGTCTGGAATAATTCCAACATCAAGGTCGACAATCACACTGTTTATTATCAGCATTGTCGCGCTAAAGGTGATGAACAGGTTCAATACTTATTTAAAGTTAACAATGAGCCGTTGAGTTACAATGCCTTCCAACACGAATTTCAGTTACATTGTCCTTTCACTCTCTATTATGGTCTAATCACTGACATTCCGTCCAGTTGGAAAAAGAATAATGTTGTTACTGACAACGATCATGAAAGGACCCCATTGTTTGATATATTATCGGTGATTCACTCTTTATCTCGATTCTTTTGAGATATCTTGTTAAAATTATTTCAGCTTCTCACATGACATAGTGTTAGCCAAGTGGAATAATATGTTTAATCTTAGCCTAATTGGAGGATTAACATTAAAGTCCTTAAGAGATAGTAACTGATTTATTTTCAATTTCGATTTATTCATAGGATTCTTCCTACAAATCACCTACTCTATAGTATGCATGTTAAAGATAGTCCCATTTGTTTATTTTGTAACAATTCTGAGCAAACCATTGACCCTTTATTTTGGATGTTGAACAAGCTATCTTAGGACACTAATTTATATTCTCGAAAGAAGATCTATACTTCGGTTACAAATTATGTTTAAAACATCCGTATAATTATCTTATTGTTCATTTAAAATATTATATCTATATGATGAAAATTCTTGAGAGAATACCTATCTTGATTGAATTTTTGTATCATTTAAAATTTATGTTGCAAGTTGAAAAGTATAATTATACAAAATGGAAATTCTCGCACTTTAATTTCATATAATGCTATTGAAACGGCATTTCATCATTGGCATTATCCAGGGGCGGATCCAGGACGTTTAGAAAGGGGGGGCGTGCAACACATTTTGGGAATGGAATTATCGGTGAATAGTGTAACGTATATGCAAGAAAGTGAAAAAATAGGGGGGGCGTACGCCCCCTGCGCCCCCTGGATCCGCCTCTGTTATCTATTTAATTATTGACTTATTGTAGGTATGTGGTTTTTGTCTAGCTCGGTTGATATAATTCGGGGTGATAATGTTTTTATTCCAGTGGCTTTGACTGTTTTTCGGAAGTTTTGGGTTGCTCATATAAACCATGCGCTTGAAAGGGTCCGGAAACCTATTCAGTCATTCTATGATTATTCCGTGGCAACAACAGTTATTGTTATACTAGTATTTCTTATTTATTCTACAACAAAAAAATCTACATGTCCGCCTATCTTAATTATATCTATTGATCGAGGATTTGACACAGTATCGGCCATACCTAAGACATGGACTGTGTTTGGCCTCTCCCTTCGAGTTATTTTATGCTGTATATTAATATTGTAAAAGATCTGGTTGATTCGATCGAATTTATTATCTAACTGTAGTGGCGCTGTTTACATTTTGTGATAATCCATTTATATTTGCAAAGCAAAACGCACGCCGCCATTCCTCCATACATATTAACTTAGTTAATAAATAAATTAGTTCCTTATAGCGAATGTAAATTTCATACCACTTCTCATGTAGATTTTAAAATATTATTTGAAGGAATATTTATGAAACAATTATTATGATTTGTAAATGCATTGAAGAATATACTAATAAAATATGGATGGGGAAAAAAGGGACAAAAGGTTTTAATTTGCTATTAGTCATCTACTGTTTAATTTCAGCAACACAACCCTCAACACGATTTCGTACTAATACTTGGTCACTCTCTGAATTTGGATCAAAAGGATGAAACAATTGGGTGTCGCCCGCATATAAGTGAACTCCAATATTATGTTTACGGGCAATATCAACAAACAACGGACTTAAGAGGACATGGCTTGGATATTGTGTCGTCGCTAATTAGAGAGGACTCGAAATCATGTTAGGGCTAAGCCACTGATACCAAGATATTATAATCCAGAGAGCAGCATGGGATGGTCAATAGTATCGAAGGTAGCAGACAAGTCAAGCAGCACGCAAAACATGCTGAGTTTCCTGTATGATGCTTGCATAATATGGTAGTACAAATATTGAGACTACATAGCCGGACTTCACATCGAGGCCGATGCTGGTTGATCGACCCCCTCCAATATTTAATATAATCATAAAAGTGTGGGACAAATAGTCACAGCATCGCCAACAAGCCCCATAAACCAGGACAAATAGACACATATCGCTTCACAGGCGCTGTGTACGGTGCTACATCTCCTAGATGGATTGCCAACCAAGTCTAAGGAGCCCCATCTACCCCCCATGATACCAATAACTTACTGCATTCTGAGTAGTTAACTGTTATACAGTCTAGGTATACAGAGTTGTGTAGCGTCTACTAGAGTGAAGGTTTTCTTTTGTAGTATGTAGCCTAGGTTTGATGGGAAAGTGTCGGTGCATAGGACTGATGGATTGAACGAGGTCTTGGATGAGTTGTGTTCTGACTTTGACTTTAAGTAACTGCATTTTGTTCTCTAGTTTTCAATTTAGGAGGGATCTATTTTCCATGGATGGTAAGTTACATTTGAATAATTCTGGGGCAAAACTTTTTGGGAGGGTGACTAATTTGGCAGTGGACACCTGGAAGCAGGAGGGGGGGGCGACTCATTGTTTGAATGCAAACAGGGTTGATATTATTAGTGGGTTGAAGGTTATTTTTCCAAAGTTAGGAGTATTACAAATAAGTTGATGAGTATTATGCTCCTGTTGAAGATATTAAACCATCTAGTATCGGTCTTACAGAGACTTGGTTGGCTTAATGGTAGCTAGTCTGATGCAGAGGAGGTACGATAGGATAGGGGGTACGATTAGAGGTATTTGTGGTGGTGTTCTTTTGTATATTAAGCGGGAACTGAATAGCGTCCAGTTGGATGATTTGCAGGGGGATTACAAATTATGTGTGGTGCGAGGTTCTGGTGGGTGGATCGGGAGTTAAAAGGTCACCGTTGCTTATTGGTGTAGTTTACAGGTCTCCCAATAGTACAAGCCCGAATAATCAGTTGTTATACAATATGATTAATGTTTTTTTCTAATCAGGATAATATTAGCATGGGTGATTTCAATTATCCAGATATTTCTTGGGATGTTGGTATTTATGGGGCTAAGGGTAGGGATTTCTATGATTTATTGCAAGCAGTGCTTTCTTGCACCAGCATGTGTTTTTCCTACTAGAGGGATTTTTGGATTTTTTGCAGAATTTTAAATAGGCTGTAGGCCATTTATGAGAAACAATGAAAAGAGCCTCCCTCCTATCGGGGAACGTCGACATCCTCGCAAACTTCAACACCGCCGTTGCCTTTGCCATACCTAATGTATAAATGATGATGGGTAGCTATGCCATGTGTGCTGTATGGATGCTCATTGAAACCATAAAGATGCAACTCCGGGGGAGGCACACGATCAGTAGGGTCGCACATAATAAACCAAAAAATGTCCTATAAACATCATGAAGGGCTTCGGGTTTAAACATGTTAATAATTTCCACACTGTGGTACAAAACATCCGGCGGAGTGAGCAAGGGGTGCCACCCAGTATTTCTCCGACAGGGATTACCTTGCCCAACTCGGGAAATCTTCCCTGTCAGAGAAGTCTTAATTAACACATGTTTATATTTTGGAATTGGTCCTAAATGCATCTAAGCTCATATGAAGGACACAAAAATTATGTACGCTACGCGACAAATGAATTGGCGCTCCGCTTAGATAGTGAAATGGGGACAAAAGTTTGACTTAACCCCCTCACAAGAAAATCCCGGCTACGCCCCTGGACATACTTCTTCAGCAGCAACATGATCAGATTCGACATATATGAGACTTGGCAATGGAGTTGGCCTATATAGCGATCTTAACTTTAATATAAATTGAAAAAAACATTGACATGTGAGTAGGGTGTAAACCATATCTGCTATCATCGCAGTTGTATGGTTCATCATCACATCAACCGTTTCAGCGCTTTCGGGTGGTTCTGCAATTCCAAAACTAACCCTCACACTCCCACCGCTGACATGTTCAAATCCTTGAGTCGTATGTTTCATCGTTTATGTATGTGGTTGTGTATGCCTATATATATCTACCTGGCATGTCGGTAGCGCAGCTATCATTTCTATTCAATCTCCTTGTCGAGGTTTGGGCTGGAAGTAAGTTATGGATTGTGGTCATAGCTGCAGCTGGATTTATCACGACGTGGGTATATCCATATCTTACATGGGGGCATAATCCCCCTTCAACATTTTTTACGGTTGCGTAGCAACCGCTACGGATATGAAATTTTCATTCTAAAAGTTTTTTCTATAATTTTTTGCGCACATTTTGATACCTCCTCAACCGTCCACATAGGACCTTTCGTGTGGATGTCACATTAATTTTAAAAAGGTATGTTTTATAAATGTGATTTTTTGTATACACTTGTACACTTAAAGGGAATAAGGATGAGTCGCCCCAGAATGTGATAAAGGCTAATGGCGCCCCTACTTTATCCCACTGAAGCTCCGCCCACAGTAGGGCCTACTAAGAAATAAACACTAGAATACATAAAGAATTAATACAATAGAATACGTAGAAATAACAAAAATCATGAAAAAACAATAAAATACATAAGAAAATACTAAAACTTCACATTAATGTCATTTTTTCGTTAATACCAGTTTGCAAAATGTATTGCTAATATATCTTTACCTCTTGTGTGTCTTTATATTTGGTTTTAATGAAAATATGTGAGATTTTAAGTGATATTTGTGGTAATTTTCTGTTTTGGGAGATAATTAGCACATTAACATGTTAATTAGCATAACATTAACATTTGTAAAAAAAAATAGACTTCAAGTTATGTAGAACATATTTTTACATAGGCATGCATAGTTTCAAGTCATTCGGGCAGTCAGTGGCTGAGATCCTAGGGTGGCCGAAGAATCACCCCTAAGTATCCCCCAGGCGCGTAGCCAAGGGGGCGAAGGGGGAAGCCTCCCCCCTCCCTTGAGCATATTTTTTTGAAATTTTGAGAAAAAAAAATTTGCATAGGCCCTATGTAATATGCTAAATTACTTTAAAACATGTCCAAGGAGGGGGAGAACTTCTAAAATTTTCCGTAATTATACTGAATTAGTCTAATCATAGACCCTCTTTGGGTCGAAATATCGCATAATTGGTCTCCTGGGCAACTTACAAAATCAAACATTTTCTTCAGAGATAGTCCTAACAACTGTTAGTATCCCGGATATGACCATGCCTTCGTTAGGTGGGGATAAAGGAGGTCCTTATATCCTTCCACATTTGTCTTAAAAATGTTAACAATTAGATATTATGACTGCTCCTAAATTATATAAGAGCTGAATTTATAGTATTTAGGCCAAACTATTACACAGTTTGCCTTTTAGGCAACTTTAAAATTTAACATTTTCTTCAAAGGAATATTCATCATTGCAACATTAATTTAGAATGACGTTTTCACGATTTTGAACTTAAACAAATCAAACACTGAGAAGACACCAAAAATAAAGGAGGGGCGACCCTCACCCGACCATATCGTATTATCCATTTTTTATTTTAAACTACCGAAAAGTTTTTTCCACTTATAGTCGATGGACGGCTATCGGTATGATTCCGGAAAATTGTATGACTTCACCCCCGCCTTGGACAATTCATGGCTACGTGGCTGCCACTGTAAAAGTGTAACCATAACATGGGCATTGGGACTTCGGAAATAACATCATGATATGGTAGCTCATTTTGTCGGAGCGTCTGACATGTACTACGAAGGGTCCTGATTTGAACCCCGGTGTACTAGTTACCTTTTGCAGTATGTCAGATAACTTTCAAAACGTAGTATTGTATCCCATTTAGCCACGAAAGTTATCAATTGTAGTGCGTACATATTATATTGTTTTACATGGTGAACTAGCCTGAATTGTGCCTATTTGGAAGAAAAGGGTGATGTTCATGACACAGTAAAGTACCGGGGCATCACACAGTTGGGACAAGTATTTAAGCTTTTGGAAAGAAGTTTAGATAGAAGGATTAACGCTAGAGTTGAGACGGAGATTGGGGAGGAACAGCAGGGCTTTCGCAAGGGAAGATGGACAAGTGATGGGATGTTCTCAGTTAGACAGCTGAACATAATTTGGAGGTGAAAGGGAGTATTGCATTATTTTTTATAGAAGACCTATAATACGGTTCCCAAGGAATTTGTTATATACGTTAAGGTGGATGGGTGTATATGAATCAGAAGTTAGGATGGTGGAGGGGAGGTACAACATGTATAGGGTTCTGGTTTGTTCGGCGATGTCGGAAGAGTTTAGTATTACTATTGGGCTTAGACAGGGTAGTGCCTTCAGTTCACTTCTTTTCATTATGGTAATGGAAGTGATTAGCAGGAAAGGGTTTATTTGAGAGGCATGGGTCCGTATGAGCCAGGATAAGACTGAGGTTTTATTAGTGGGCATGTAACGACAGGAGTTTGATATAACCCTTGCTGACATGTGTTAAGCAGAAGGATAGTTATGTGTGTCTGGGGATAATAATTTATGTTTGTGGGCGGTCTGACGGGGAGGCAGGTAAACGGATCCAGTGGAGGGCTCTGGCCTGGATACATGTTGAGGGAATTATGTCAGATAGACACATTTCTAATAAATTAAAAGGGAAGGTATTGGGTACATGTGTTTTCACTGCATGCATTTACGGGCTTGATATAGTCAGCCCTGTCAAGGGCTTAACAACAGTGACTCCAAATATGTGAAAATAATTGGATGAGAAAGATTGCAGAGATTAAGCGGGTGCATAGAGTTGGTTGGGTGATATTCGGATGGAGATTGGGATGAATATGAGTCTTACATAGAGGGTTATAAGAGGGCGCATAATGTGGGATGGTCACGTTGAACGTTTGGATGAAGGGCCACTCCCGAAGATGGCGATGTCACATATGGAAATTGGTAGAATAGGTCTGAGATGAAAGGTCTGTGTTGAGAAGATTTTTAGGAGGGCTGAAGGTAATGTTGATTGGAGGGTCATGGCTAATGATGCAACTGTCAGTTAGTATTTTCTTCCTCACCCGTTTTTACGGATTCACTAGTTAGAGAGAGAGAGAGGGTTTCTATGAACACATATAACTTGTACAAATATGAATATCATGTACCACATGTGTGTATGGGTGCCTTCCGATACATGTCACAATACATGTTACAATATAATATGTTGTCAATTTATATTTAAGGTGTATATAATGAAAGTCTTGTAGACAAAAATGAAGGGCCATATCAACATAATGTGCTTGATGTAACTTGACATTATATTATATGATTTACACCATACTGTCATAGGTCCAAACTTTCGCAGCTTCGACATGTACAGTTTTTATCAGCCAAAGGCCATCGAATTCATAAATGTCAACGGTGAAGGCTTCTTGATCACAGCCAACCAGGGTGCTCCAATCCGACATAGTCTAAATGGGCGTGGCTGGCAGGATAATGATAGAGGAGAGGAAACATTTGAGAGTAAGTTTTCTTAATAAATAAATGTTTTTTATTTAATGTGAATGCTAGCCCTTCATCATCATAAAGGATGAGTATATCTGTATGCTCAGTAATCACTACGGATTACTGTGACTTTAGATCTATGGTTAATCATATATGGGTCATTCCATAAATTAGGGTGCCAACTTGTGACATGCCTATTTTAAGCATAACATCAATTACAAATTGCGAACAAAACGTTTCTGTAAGAGTAAAATATTGTTAATATGAGCATCGTATGCAGTTCCCTAAACCAAAAGTTATAATTTAGGTGTGGTAGAACGAATGCATTATATTAGGATAACTGATTTAGCTAAAAAATATTTAGCAGAATTAATAACTCCATTTGTTATGGTGATTTTCTTGCTGACATCACAAATATGTGCTTCCCAATTTAATTTAGAGTCGCATCAGTTAAGATGTCTATGCCATTTAGACATATTGTAAAACTACATTCAATTTTTAATTTATTATAAAAAAATATATATTTGTCTTTTAAATGTTTTAAAGATAATTTATTTGCTCTTAGCCAATCTGCAATTGTAATTAATTATGTATTTGTATTAGAGATTGCTGTGTCTATTTATGTGTCTATATTTATCTTGGAATATAATAGTTGTGTCGTCAGCAAAATGAAAAAAAGCGAGCCATGGCTGAATACAAATGTCGTTAATATATAACGGGAATAATAATGGACTCAAAATTGATCCCTGGAGTACTACAACATTGCAAATTAAATTAGAAGACGAAGCACCAAGATGATACAAAAGCATAGCGGTTAGCAAGATAACCGTGAAACCAATTATAAATTCATAAGAAGAAAACTGTGGTCAATTGTGTCGAATTCAACAAATCTATAAACACACCAACAGTATTTTGCTTATTGTCAACACCAGTAGAAGTATAATGAACAATATTTAAATCAACCACATATATTTTTTTATATATATATATTTTTTTTTTCGAAAGCCATATTGATTCGGTGTTCCAATTTTATATTTTGTAATAAAACTAGTGAATATGTAGAATAAACTATTATATTTATTATCGTTTGATACTTTTGGAAGTAACAAAATTAGTCTGTAGTTCGACATCAGTTGCGGATCATCTGATTTAAATATAGGTGAAATTTTGGCAATCTTTAGTTGAGATGGAAATATCCCAGTAGAGAATGAAGTGTTGATTATATGTACTAGTGGTGTTGTAATATTGCTATAAATATGATTAAGAACATTATTTGTAATATTGTCATATCCAGCACTTTTTACATTTTTCAATTATAAAATAATTATAAAATAAGAATTAATCGTATTAAAATTATTCATATAACTCAAAGCATTCGGAACATTATCTGGAATCTTATCAGCTAATGTTTTAGCAACGGAATTAAAGGAATTATTGAACAAATTAGCAATTGTGTTCGCATCAGTAATCGTTGTACCATCGTCCTTTTTAAAAATCTTATTTATATCCATCCTTATTATTATTGTGAAGGATATTATTATCGTCCAAAGTGTTGTACTATTTATTTTATTATCATTGATTCGTTTGCTGAAATGAAGCTTGTTCGCTACATTAATTACTTGTGTCCTATAAACGGATAGCGCCGTTTTCGAATTGAGTCATGATTTTTCATATAAATTACAAATACTCGATTGTTATGGCCAATTGATTTTAGAATTGCGTTAGTTATCCGCAATGATTTTTAAACTTCAGATTGCGTTT
>JAODAI010100876.1:0-11488 GCA_027575025.1 Scotoplanes globosa | reverse complement strand
GTATCCCAACAACAAGATATGTAATAATAATAGTCGGCCTGGAAGGCTTAATTTAATTTTACGACGCTAAGCGAACACCGAAGTGGGAGAAGCGAAGGCTTTTAAATTACAACTTCACGTCGGGTGGTCATCCAATTCATACGTTTGATTGCTCTCGGATAAAAAAAACACTTTTGAACTTTTGAACCACCAACCTTACCCGCTCGGCCACAGCACTGGTATATCACTTTGTACACAGTTCCCTCCATATATTAAAATATTAGTTCAAGAGTCAGTCGCCCAATAACACAAATTCATTAGTCAATGATTCACCATGCATCCATTTTTTATTAGGTGCAGATTCACCGTGAATCTTTGATTAGGCTTGAGGGGGGTATAGGGGTAGGGTAAAGATTCACATTGACGCCTGCATTAGGTTTGACAAGTCACCGCTGATCAACTGCTGTAAATTAATTACAAAACTCCTGATATGTTAATCTAATTAGCATAACTTTTCCAAAGTATTGTAAATATGTTATGAACTTCAAACACATTCTCATAGTTTACTTAAAATTATTTTAAAGTTTTATTTTCTCAAAGTTGTAATTTAATATATCAAATATATGCAAGTTTTATGAAATAGTTGTGGATTTTGGCTTAACATTTTAATTTTGTCATCAATTTTGGAGATAATGAATCGAGCTGGGTAAGTTGAACTAGATGCACTGTTTCCAATAAATATTATTTTAAATAAATTTTAACAAAGTCGTGAAACCAATTGCTAATTAAATTAGATGAAAACCTTCAATTTTTGAAATACACTGTTCTTGTGTAATATGGTACAGGTAACTATGTATATATTTGAAATGTTGTTCCTTGGACAATTTCTTTAGATGATTTTAATGGAATATTTTAATTTTGATATCCCAATAAAATATTGTTTATATATTTCACTGAATGATCACCTGCACCAATATCATAGTTTAATCGGGGATAGGAGCAGTACTGAATGAAGCAGTGTTGTTCCAATTTTTCCGTACTATATCAAAATAAGAGTTTTGTGTGATTTCAAGATGTAGCCTTGAAGGGTTAATTTTGAATTGATGTCCTCCCGGTTCTCGCATATTAATTTGCATGAAGTCTGCTGTTTCCATTTCTAAACCAATATTTAATCATAAAACGAAGATATATTTTTTTAAGGAACTCTACTTGCTGAAAGAATCGATCAATCCATCGTTGAAATGGAAACATCCGGAGACACGTTTTTGTCAACTGCTGATCAACTGCTGTAAATTAATTATGAAACGCCTTGGTATACATATGGGCATTGCTATATTTATTAGTAGGCCTATTACCTACATGATTCCATCTGCTAATGATTAGCACTTTTCAAAGTGGTGTTGTGAATATGTTCCGACCTCCAAACACATTCTCACAGTTAAAATTATTTGAAGTTTCATTTTCTCAAAGTTGTAATTTAATATACAGCAGATTTATGCAAGTTTTATCAATTAACAGGGCTGGGTAAGTTGAACTAGATATACTATAAACAGTGTTTCCATTACTTAATATTTGTTAAACCAATTAGTAATTAAAATAGATGAAAACCTTCAATTTTCGAAATACAAGTTGTTCTTGTGCAAGCTGAAAGTATGTGAATATTTAAAATGTTGTTCCTTGAAAATTTTGTTTTTGATATCCATTCAAATGTTGTTATATAGCTTATGGATGGGACACACCAATACCATTTATGTGGCCCAGGGATGGAAACAGTGCCGAAAAAGTGTTGTGTAATAGTTTGTTCCAATTTTTCCATACTATATCAAAATAAGAGTTTTGTCTGACTTCAAGATGTGGCCTTGAAGGATTCATTTTTATTTAAATATATGCGTTCACCCCGGTGTGTGTGTCTGGGTGTGGGTGTGGGGGTGTATGACGCCTGGCTCGTGAACACAATATCTCAATAACCGTAAATCGGATTAATTTGATATTTGGTATAGGGTTACCACGTAGGTCGGTTAGGAAACCTATTGTTGTTGACGATGATACCTTGCATATTAATGAGTGGGCAGGGCTTATTGCGAAACTCTCAAGAAATGGCTCGTGAACACAAAATCTCAATAACCGTAAGTCAATTGATATTGGGTATAGAGATGCTATGTGGGTCGGTTAGGAAGCCTATTTATTTTGACGATGATACCTCGCATATTAATGAATGGGCGGGGCTTATTGCGAAAATCTCAAGAAATGGCTTGTGAACACGAAATCTCAATAACCGTAAGTCGGATTAAGTTGATATTGTGTACATGAATGCCTTGTGGGTCGGCTAGGAAGCCTATTAATTTTCAGGATGATACTTCACATATTAATGAGTGGGCGGGGCTTATTGCGAAAATTTAAAGAAATATCTCTTGAACACGATATCTCAGTAACCGTAGTTATGATTGAGTTTATATTTGGTACAGGGCTGCTCTGCGATTGGTTAGGAAGCCTATTGATTTTGACGATGGTATCTCCCATATTAATGGGTGGGCAGGGCTTTATTCGTAAAATATTGTGAAAATCACAATAAATGGCTCTATAATACAGTATTTTAATATCTGTAAGTCGGATTGAGTTGATTTTTGGTACACCGATGCTCTTCAAGTCGGTTAAGAAGACTATTGATTTTGACGATGATACCTCGCATATTAATGAGTGGGCGGGGCTTATTGAGAAAATTTAAAGAATTATATCTTGAACACGATATCTCAGTAACCGTAGATCTGATTGAGTTTATATTTGATACAGGGCTGCTCTGCGATTGGTTAGGAAGCCTATTGATTTTGACGATGGTATCTCGCATATTAATGAGTAGGCGGGGCTTATTGCGAAAATCTCAGAAATGACTAATTGTGAACACGATATCTCAATAACCGTAGGTAGGATTGAGTTGATATTTGCTACAGGGATACTCTGTGGGTCTGTTAAGACGCATATTGATTATAACTTTGATACCTCACATATTAATGAGTGGCGGAGCTTTATTTGTAAAATATTGATAGGCTAGAGGCTAGGCTATTTTACATTGTACTGGCGAAGCCCTCACATTTTTTTGAGATTTATAGCCCAGGGAAGAAACCTATCTGTTACAGTTAAAACAAGTCAAAAAGTAAAATAAGTAAAAAATAATTTTAAAATATTTTAGAAAATCTCGAGCAATATTCCTACATACAAATATCAATGACAATGTAGGCATACATACTTTTGGTATATGTTGTATGTATGAAGTATCTTGTGTTATGTTGTGTAAATATAGTGATGAGATCAGCAACTCCGTGGATTGCCCTCTTGTTTTTAAGTTGTATTAATGTTGCTGATACAAAGTTACCATATACATATTGTTTATCAATGTAATAAAGTCATACTACTATCCCTGATGTGAAGTGACCAATACATATATTATATATTGTTTATCAATATGTATATGACAATGGTCAGCCCATATATATTATATGTTGTTTATCAATATGTATGACAATGGTCAGCCCATATATATTATATGTTGTTTATCAACAGGTATATGACAATGGTCAGCTCATATATATTATATGTTGTTTATCAACAGGTATATGACAATGGTCAGCCCATATATATTATATATTGTTTATCAACAGGTATATGATAATGGTCAGCTCATATATATTATATGTTGTTTATCAACATGTATATGACAATGGTCAGCCCATATATATTATATGTTGTTTATCAACAGGTATATGATAATGGTCAGCCCATATATATTATATGTTGTTTATCAACAGGTGTTTGAGAATGGTCAGAATGACCAGTGTCAAGTGGTCTATTTTAATTTAAAGGAAGCTTCTAAAGGTTTGATCGGAGACAGCAGAAGAGTGATCATGGAACGGGTAATAAATATATATAATAATATAATACATCTCAATATTATAATGTTATGACTCATAATAAATATATATAATAATATAATATGTCTCAATATTATAATGTAATATGTCTCAATATTATAATGTTATGACTAATTCTATCACAAAACACACAAACAGGTTGACAAACAGCTTTCGCTATGGTCTGTAGTCATATAGATTACTGTGAGTAGATCTGTGATAAATCACAGACTCGATGGGCCGCCTTCTGAAATGTTTGTCCTTGTTTGCACATGTTCTCAAATACCCCTGGTTGACGGGGAGCAGTCGGATTAGAGTGTCATGCCCAAGAACACATGCCGAGATAACCAGCAGCGGAGCTGGGAATCGACCCAGGATATTACGGTTCCGAACCTCAAGCCCTATCTCCACTGGGCTATCACGACAATTCAATCACAGCCATTGTTATTATTATAATGTTAAGGTGTTATGGCTCATAATTATATAATTATCAAGATTTATATATCATAGCCATCCTAGATATTTAAAATAAAATATTGTTCTTAAATTGAATTGTTTCTGGCTGAATTTCATGATGTTGCTGAATGTCTATATGTTTTTTGCCTAATGTAGTATAACATTGATTACAGTTGTAACTTACTACAAACTTATGCTGGTACAATTAACAACTGATGTGCATAATTGATGGATGATTCATAATAACTATTGACATTTATAATATATTTTAATTAGCAGTGGAATATTATATTTAGCAAAAACATTTTCTAGTTAAATCTGCCCAAGATCAAAAACTGATCTCTGAAATTGTAAATTGGAAAGATGACTCCCATCGATTCTTTACGACCATAAAAGTTATCCAATATAACACCCAAGAAGACCCAATTACGATTATAGTTGATGACTTTCATATACCTAAAATTAAGGTCATTAGTAAACACTGTAAAATCATGTTTTTTGCCCATATTTCCATATTTTAGGTGCCGATTAAAAAAATAAGCCCTTTAGATCACTCTCAGGATCCATAGCAATATAAGTTATGTGAGTCAAGGAGACGTAATAAAAAAGCCTTTGGTGGACAAATGCTTGATGTGACGCGTGAATGTAAAACTTGATGCGGTCGTCATATTTCCGTCCGCTCGTAATTTCTAAACGACTTGGGATTTTGGTCTGAAATTTTCTGGGTGTTCGCTATGTACATACATCAACATTTTGTTAAGAGTTTAAATAAAATCTGAGAGGGTCACCTGTGAACTTTTCTGACAACTAGGTGAGTTGCGACATTGCCATTTTGGGAAGCTGCCCTTCATTCATCCGTTCCACTTGCCCAGCCCACATACATACCCTAATCAACCTCTCCGTAAGACTCTTAGTCATCCCAATCTCCTCCCTTATATCAACTAACCTACTCCTCTCCACCCGCTTAACCCCTGCGATCCTTCTCATCCAGTTATTATATTTAATGCCTTTGAATGTATTAATGCTACTGATAAAACATTTAAATATATAGCGTTCTGTATAATTGAAGACTATACTTAACAATTGTTAACCTGACCGATATGACTATTTATATCCATTTATTTAAATATGTTTGCCAAACTTTGTACATGTGTATTGCATACATGATACTAATGTAGTTTATTTTGTTATTGTTATACTAGCTGTTGGACACAATAACCCGTTGTTTTCACCTAAAGCTAAACACAACGGCACTGAGTACGGTGATAACAGCGATATTCAGTTCTCACGGACAACAAATTCATGACGTAAATGAACTGGAAAATGATCAAGAAATTTGGATTTCTCTCGGTGAATCATTTAAAGACCCAAACGGTAAGAACAATTAAAGTATCATCCAATATGTAAAAATATAGATTATATGGATACACGTAAATCACCCATAATATAGACTATATGGATATACGTAAATCACCCATAATGGCAAAATATAGATTATATGGATGTAATTCACACATAATGGCAAAATATAGATTATATGGATATACGTAAATCATGGATTTATGTATATCCATATAATCTATATTTTGCCAAACCACGAGGCCTATGGATACAGCCCTGTGTATAAAAGGATCTACAATTATTATTAACAATGTGTTACCTTTGTTCCTTAACTTGTGTGACATGTTTTACATATAAATGATTTATATATTGCTAATATTATGACTGATGTGAACCTGGAGTATGCTTGGCAGCCTGTGGTCTGTGCATGGGGCCTACTTGTTTTATGTAGGGTGAGCATACCTATATACATAAGCACTTATTAAGAATGATGCACGCTGATTGACCAATTGATATACATAGGCACTTAATAAGAATGATGCATGCTGATTGGCCAATTGCACGTCATGTTCGATTCATTAAGATCATTTCTTAGGTTATTTTATCAAATTTTTATACTGATGGTATTTTATGTGGACCATCTAGATTTTAATGATAGCTTTCTATCAATATTAATATTATTGTATTCAATGTTTAATTCCATGCATATTTTAATGTACCATTTTTTTAAAATTAAATATTTATCTTTATAATGATCTTCGTATTATTTATGTTTTAGCTACTACTTTGTTGAACTAATTTTACCTTTACAACCATGGGAGCACCTTTCCCCCTAAATCCAGAAAATTGCTCCTCTTTGGCTCCTTCCAGTCGTTTTGCAATAGTGTTATTAACTTTATCTCCTAATTCCTAATCTTGTTATATCTTTTCATCATCATCATTTATCTAGTTTGATCCGGGTTGTTCCCCGTTAACGGGGATGGCCGGATTCACCTCACTCTTGCCACAATATATCGCTATCGTGAGGGTTTATTGGAGCAAGATTTTCTACGGGGAGCATGCCCTTGCTTACCCCCAACCTCAATTAAGAGTTTACTATTTCACCAATAGCTGGGGACGATATCGTACAGCCAACGGGCAGAGAACAACCAAAGTTGTCCAGGGATATTGCCAAAGAGTAATAAATTGAGTTGTGATTGTTACCAGTATCTATATTAATTGTCTACCGTTAAAATGGTCTAAAAACCAAGTGAGTAGGATGTTCCATCGTTGAGTTATCATAATTCATAAATATCACTCATATCCATATTTACAAATGTTCATTTTGAGAAAAATAGTGATAAAAATGAACAATTGCACCAATTGTGTGATCAAATTATTTAAAGAAATGCTTAAAAAAATATATATATATAATTTTTCCATACATGTTCAAGCTTTATACACATTTAATAATTGTTTTTGTCACAATAACATTTTTTTATCTTTTGAGCATTTTACAATTTTTCAGTGATATAATTGCCGATTATGTAAAATGAAATCTGGCGACATATCCCTGGTGTTGATAGCATGGGTCAAATATACATGCATAACCTAGATATTGATTGATTGATCAAGTTTCCTGGCCTTTTTCAACGCAGGGGCTATATGAGTCGCCCAAAGCCTCGATATATATAATCAATGGATGGTAATGTCACAGAGAGAGAGCAGGGCTAAAAATTAGTGGTCGCCTAATCGCCCGCGGACACCATTAAATCATTAGGGCCAGTGTCTATTTTGGGGTCATCGCCCGAAGCGTGACTTATTTTTACCGTTTTTTTTATCCTTCTAAATATTAAAGAAGAAACCTTTTAATTTATCATTGTACTATACCTGTTATAGTAGAGACTGTGCAGGGTTGTTAGACATTACAGGTGAATAAAATATTGTATTGTTTAAATAACATTCTGGACTCACTGTATGATATATATGTATTACTAAGTTGTCGGGTAAACTTACTGTGATGAATACAAAGGAACAAAAATATCAGAGCCAGTAACAATTTGGCCAGGACCAGAATCGTTTTCACACTAACTGGTCCTGTGGCCGGTATGGTTTTGGGCCTAATTTTTTCCCTTGTCTCTATAATTGCGTAATGGCAAATCAACAGCTAGGTTATGTTAGTACCAGATAGGTAAATTATATTCAAGTTCCATTCAGGGTTAACGATACAAACAAATAAAAGGAATGACCATCCATGATTTCTATAATCAATGGATGATGTCACAGAGAGAGAGATAATTGCTTAACGGCACATCAAGATCTAGGATATGTTAGTGTCAGATAGGTTAATTATATTCAAGTCCGATTCAGAATCAACGATACAAAAAGTAAGAGGAATAACCATCCGGGATAACTCCCTACTTTTTGCAAAGAGATGGCCAGACCAGCAGAACAAGACAGGTAGTCCTGCCCCGGGACCGCCATTTAATGACCTCATCCGATGGACGCCCATCACATGAATAAATGAATGAATAGGTTTCCTGGCCCTTGTCAACGTAGTGGTTATATGAGCCACCCTTTTACTGACACTCAGTAATTTAGTTTCCAGGAAGTAAAAAAAATATACCAGTTAGAGCCACTGAAATATATGGCTTAACTTCTGAACCAACATTACCAGAGTGTGGCCCCTGACATGCAGGCAACTACTGGGAGCCAGTGGTGGTGATTATGGCGGACCAGCTGATAATCCATCTGACACTGATACAGTAAGTTTAATACACCTCATGTAGATCTCAAACACCCCAGCTCTTTATGTTCAAAGAATAATACTAAAATATGAAACATATTTGAGATTTAACACCGATTCTGTATAATTTGACCAAACTGAATTTTTAACTTTTACTGACACTCAGTAATTTAGTTTCCAGGAAGTAAAAAAATATATATATTTTTCTCACACAAAATATCTCCCTCCATAATATTATCATATTGTACATCATTGGCAATTTAACATAATTATCTACGCAGTGATGCCAATATCTCAGTATTATTAAAAATTGACTTAAGATTCATGGATTTCAATGTGTTGTGCCACATAATTACTAGCATCACAATGGTGTACAAGTTTAGATCTACAGTATTAAAACACCAGACTTACAGAGTATCCAGATTGCACTGACTTGGCCTGTTGGCTGAGAAAACCAAACACGTTGGATATATGTCGGTTGCGGATTTCTTCAAATAGCTGGTTGAAGTAGAAATAAAATGTACACGAATGTAAGTAATCAACGCACTTTCACAAATGAAAAGATGCATATTATTCTTCAATTTCCATCATAAAATAGGTCTCAGAAATTATGACGCTTTTGTGAGTTTGTCATCGATAATAAAATGGGAACTCATGAAATATTATGCAATTGGTACAGTTTCATTACATACACAACCATAATTATATGTGGGTGGTAGTTTATCTCGATTAGAAAACATGTATCACCATAACACGCCATTCTACTCAACATGTATCATGCATTCATGTTACACAGGTGGAGCAATGGTGATCAAACACCACTACTCTTAAACTTCTCACTAACACCACTATATCCACAAATAATTATGGTTGTGTAAATAAACAGCGAACTTGGAAGTAATGGCTTCTTCAACAACTGTAGCAATTGGCATATATTTCTATTTGCATATATTGCAATTGGCATATATTTTTTTCCTTTTTTTTTCATGTTTTTACCTTATTTTCTGACAGGAGGGTGTCTACCAAGCCCTAACACGTTTTTTCTTTAGAACACTTCCTTCTCCATTATTATATACATTATTAACCGACTAAATGGCGACTATAATATCCAGGAGAGCTTAATATGCTCTCCTGAAACTCTCCAGGAGAGCATTGGTATGCTCTCCTGGTATTTTTCATATGTGGAGGGAGGCATGCCTTTAATATTGATATTATCTGTTCGTGTAGCTATGAGGAAGATAAAATGTGGCATGTAGCAACCATTATCTGGAGCTATTTTACACACAGTGTCAATGACACCTTTTTTCCCCCTTTGTTGGGGTTTGCTCTTATGAATGACATGCCTTAAAACCATTAACGTTCTGTGCGAATAGGGCTACCGAGGGTCACCGATATTCCATGATCATCAAAATCCGAGGAATGGCGGAGAATTCCAGCTATTTTACAGAAATTACAATAGACGGAAACAAAGAATCATTGTCAACTGTAGCTCTGTAAAAGACACAGCTTGCAAATATGGCAAATTAGTGACTAAACAAACAATTCCTATAAATATCAAAATGTCAGCCAGGGCCAACTTAGCGCTTATTTTCTAATACAATCCAAATCATGGTGAATAATTAATAATGTAATTTACTAATAAAATAATTACGCTTTTATATATGATAGGTTTATCTAGACTTACATTCAGTGTTAATTTTCCTATCAAAATTTGCATAGCAGTAAATTGTGATGCAATATATTTTTGTCTAGCAACAATGAACATGATCATAATTATACACTCTTTACTAACGTGAAAAACATGGTAAGAAGTACTGTGGTTTTGAAATGTGAACAAAAATATTTCCATTTCTTCCCCTTCATATGTATCACATTAATGCGATACACATTGAACATGGATCGCAAATTTATACATCGTTTTGACTCGTATTTTCCAATGCGATATACGGCAAAATGACAACACTGCACAGTTGTACATTCATAATATAGAAAGGATACAGTTGACATCGATACACCAGACAGCTCCGCCATGTCCCTCAAACGTTCCCAGTCTCTCACCGTTGACTGTGTACCAGACGGTCGGGTGTGTGTCCTTCGCAGACGAAAAGAGAAGGTCGCCCTCGCGATTGTATTTGATCTGGGTGACGGACCGGTCGTGTCCGAAAAGGCTGATGGGTTTCTGGGAAACGGAAAGAATGTGCATCAAAGAGAAATTAGATCGATCTATTTGTAAAATGGTTTAACCCTCTCAATGCCATGGTCGCATTTATAAATGCACCACCACTTACCCCTCTCAGGACGCCAAATTGCGTACATCAAGTTTATTTGTCCAATTTTGTACATTTTGGATCACCCCAGGTCGGACAACTTGAAAGTGGTTGCAATCGACGTATCACTAAATTTTTGACCTGATGATCCCAAAACTTCAGTTCGGTTTGCATTGTAATTTTTCAAGTTATTGAATGTTCATACACAATCTCGGAATTCAGTTCAGTGGATCTGGGAAATCTTGGAATTCAGTGGATATTATAGTTATACAGTGGAACTAACGGTCCCATGGAGAGGCGCATACATGTACAGAGGCATACATGGAGAGGCGCATACATACAGATACAATTCGATAACTTGAGTCGACCATCGTTCACCATACATAAATAATTGATTTTGGTATCATGATACAGATAAAAAGTGTTCTACATAACTCTCCTTTACTCTATAAATTGATTAGAGCATATTTACTTGATATTTAATTGAAAAGTCATTGTCATATAACCGCAATATTGGAAAAGTTGCGGACGCTCAGAAGTTATTTATGACTGATGATGACGTCACGGCTGAGCAAACCGAGGCATAGCCAAAGTTTGCTGCCTTTCCAGTGACGTCATCAGATGTCTTAGATAACATTAATGACCGAGTCACCCAGTATTTATCCCCATTCATAAATATTCATAAATATTACATTTATTCCAATAAATAATGTTTTGTTCCATTTTGCCGTTGCTTTTGTAATTCTCCCAACCTATCAATGACGTCACTGGTTTCGACAATCAAATTTGACGGGAGTACATTTATTTTGTGAAGA
>JAODAI010100765.1:0-11488 GCA_027575025.1 Scotoplanes globosa | reverse complement strand
CACTGATGATCCACAGTCAAGAATACCTACACTGCATGTGTATGACTGTGATATGACACTGATGATCCACAGTCAAGAATACCTACACTGCATGTGTATGACTGTGATATGACACTGATGATCCACAGTCAAGCTTACCTACACTGCATGTGTATGACTGTGATATGACACTGGTGATCCACAGTCAAGAATACCTACACTGCATGTGTATGACTGTGATATGACACTGATGATCCACAGTCAAGAACTGAACTCATGTGAGCTCACCGTGATGTCGATATGATATAAAATGTGAACATCACGGTGATGTCAAAATGAAATCACACAGTGATGTCACAGTGACATCACAGTGACATCACATGATATAACCGTGAGCCCACTGTACTGTGATATCATATCACAGTGTGAGTTACATATGAGGTCACAGTTATATCATGATATGTCATGTGATATCACTGTGGCGTCTCTGTGTGATTTCATTTTGACATCACCGGGATGGGATGCTCACATGATATCACTGTGATCTCATCATGATATCACATTCTTGACTGGGGAGTGTATAAGAGACCATGCACTACCACTACATAACTGTGAATACATTGAAGCGTGTATAGAGCCCAGTATATGCTCAGGGTTAGTACCTACCACAGTACATTATACACCAATATGCCTACATCAGTAGGCTACACAGTACTGTGAATCTACTTTTTAATCCTGTCTGAATAGATTGGTGAAAGTAGCAGAGAGGCGATTGTGTGTAGGTATTTTATTGCTATTTATGAATAAAAGCCCAGGATATTTCAGCAGGCCAACATTGGCTGCACTTTTTAAAGGGAATGTTTTCCTAATGTAGGAATACTGCAATCACGCACCTTAGCGGAATTAATACTCTTCTACAGATGCATACAGCCCTTGTCGACTATACTCTCGTTGGCTGAATTATTTTTTGCGGTTCCAAAGTTGAAGTGTCACTTCCCGGCGATTGACGTGAAATAGGGACATTTAACATTATTTTTATTTGCATGGGTTTTGTTGGTTCTCTGCGTCATGTCGCCGTTTACACTTCCCGCAAGTACAATTACATGCACACAGTCGGACCCTTGATGGCTGAAATGATTTCCACCGTTATAACCATTAACGTCATTTTGTTGAAACATCATTTTCAGGCAATTGGCTTGACAGAGTGACGCAAACGGCCTTTTTTATTTGCATAGCAGGTTATGCCGTGCATGTCACCATGCATGTCGCCGCGTACGGTTCCCGCGAGTAGACCAGAGTTCCGTCATTTTGACATCCTTCTTAACGCCTGGAAGAATGCTGCACAGAGGCGATGGATTTTACAGTAAAATTACCTTCGTAAATGAGGACACAAATACCTATAATTTTGTTTTCTTGGGTTGTTGTGCTGTATAGCTGGTTCTCTGCGCCACTGCTTACAGTTGCCGTTCGTAGACCAGAGTCCCGTCCTTGTGGCATCCTTTGTAGCCGTAGCCGCCCGCCAGGATTTCGGTGGTAAACAGACTGCCGTCAAACACAGTAATTTCCACGCTGTCTGTATTGTCCAGGGTACTGGTCAGGTCTTCTTCCATGTCTGCGCAGATGGCTGCTTTTAGGTGGTCCGAAAACGGAAAACTGAAGAATGTTGCATGGGAGCATTGGATTATTACAGAACCAGGAATATTCCCGTCTTCAGATGACGCTTCGCTTTGGTCACCCTGCTCAGTATCCGCTGACAGTTTGGTCACCCACATTGTTTCCCTAAAGCATAGGCTCCCGGTTGACCTGAGGTCACCTAGTTCGCCGGTCATCATCTTTGTGAGGCCGTAGAAATCCATGTCCGCTCTCAGCTGCTTTGTTTCACAAAAATTCTTTGGCAAATACAAGTCGCCGGTTCTCAAGAAATTAAGGACGTACTTGAAGAGGCTGCCGTCCCTGTCGATGACGAATCTCCCAATCTTGTCTCTGACACAGTCGGCCTCGCCGTCGGTGAACATCTTTGCCAGCTTCGATTGAGGGTACTTGTTTAGTGCACTCCTTGAAATTTTAAAATGTTGCCCACCGACCTCGACATCGACATCCAAGGAATCAAGAATGTCCAATATCTCTTTCATCGAAAAGAAATCGGCTTCTGCCCTCAGCTGTCGAAAGGCGGAAAAGTTATCTGGGAGATCGAGTGTTTTGCTTCTCATGAAATTCAGGATGTATTTAAAGAGGCTACCGTCCCGGTCGATGAAGTACCTGCCTTCTCCGTCCCTTGAAGCTGGTTCCCGTTCTTCCTGACTAAACATATTACCGATCATGGAGCCTGGACATTTGGTCAGAGTTTCCTTCGTCGTCGTGAACAGTTGACCTCCCACGTTCAGACCGATAATATTACTGGTCACTTGCGCTGTAGCTGCAACAACAGATTCAACTTCCATTTCTACGCTCGGATTCATTTCTACCTGAAATGTAGTCAAAATTGAAAACTGTCTGATTAATCAGCTACATTGGAAGTTGTGCACAATAATGTGGTAATATATCATCTGGAGTGGTGTAGAGACACGCGGCCGTCATATGGTAAAATGGTAGAATTGCATTTTGGCACTTTTTGAGTTAGACCAACAGATATACTAATTCGGGGGCGCTCTTTCGAATGGCGCTAACCAGAAGTTCACAGCTCTCATAGTTTCTGAGATGGTTATAACCATAAACGGTCTATCTACAGGATTTGTGTTCAATTTATAAAGCAAACAGTCTATCTTAAGTTACACCATTTGTTCCCAAGTCGTTTTTATGGTAAATCGGACAAAGTGTAAGTTAGACCCTTTTGCATATGTTGTTTTGATGGTAAAACGGTCTAACTTTACAGATACGATTCGCTTTTACCTAAAAATGTTGGTGTTATAATGTGTGCTATTTTTAAGATAGACCATACGATAAGATACAATAGACCATACGATAAGATACATATAAAAATAGTCTATCTCCCACATATACCATTTTTCCATAAAAATTAAACAATGTGTGAGAGTCTTTTTACTTCGGAAAACATGTAAAAGTATATAGAGGGGGGCCTACTTAATAATAAAAAAAACCAAAAAAAACAAGATAATTTCATTCCTTTGAGTGTTTGAAATTTTAACATTGACCTTAGAATAAGAAAACTTTGTCAAGTCAAACTTTAAACCTGTTTTCTCGAAACGGCAAATTTGCAGTTATACCGTTTTACCATATATGACCTCCGCACATATATGACCCATTCTGTCAAAACATGGGAAATGTCACCAAACTTCATTTAACATGGGTCTACTGTACATAATCAGCAGTTATTACACGGACAAATAGTGAATAGGGGGAGATTGGGATGACTAGGAATCTTAGAGAGAGGTTGATAAAGGGACACATGAGGAGGGGTGGGCACATAGAACGTATGCATGGATGGAGGGTGACTTCCGAAAATAACAATGTCGCACGTGGAAGTTGGTAGAAAAGGTAGAGGGAGGGAGGCGTAGGGGTTGAGATGGAAGGACTGTGTTGAGAGGGATTTTAGAATGGCGGGTGAGGATGCATGCGATTGGAGGGTCGTGGCTTTGGATAGGGGGAGAGCTTTAACCAGTGATGCAGCAGTTAGTCCGTGTTTTCGTCCTCTCCCCTTGTTAGGGATATGAGGTAGAGAGATAAATTGTAGCTGCTGAAAATAATATCAACTAAGTTAATAATTTTTGGCATATCCCTAGTTTTGATAGAATGGGTCACGTATACTGTAGGTTGATACACATAGTCCAGCCGTGCACTTGGTAGCCTTTTGTTTGGTATGTAGTTTTGTGGGATCGAAAGGCATTATGTGCCAGGGTTTCCGCCAGGGTAGCAATTAGGGGGAGGGATGACACACACACAACCATTGGCACTGTATACTGGCAGTTGTTAGCTTGTTGCAAAAAATGGAACAAAACTCTGTTGTATTCTGGAATGGTAAGATGTAGTCCAACCCGGACTGCCGTAGTCAGTTTATGATTGTGCAAGTTCAGCTAATGGTGCAAATACCAGCATGAACAGCTCATTGCTAGTTGATTCATTATGTAACTGATTGTACAAAATATAGGGTTAGGTCAGGCCTCGATCTCGTCCGTTTTAGGCAAGCCCATTATTTTTACTCTTGGACCCTAGTTTGTATAGATCTCTCTATATATGAAAACTAGTATTAGTTCAAGATCATGCCACTCTAGAAACTCATTACTTGAAGATTATTTCATCATGCATCCATTTTTATCAGGTTCATATTTTACTTCTAATCTTGACCTATGGGCTTGATGGGATGAAGATTGACCCCTGTAATGCACTTGTCATTTGTAATCCCCCCTACCCAGGCATAACAGGAGTGTTTGATACCGTTTAGCCGGGGATGTTCACATTATTATGTCTCCGCTATAACAGGAGACGTTACACCAGTTTATACAGGGATGCTCGCTGCAAAATTTTGGTCGGAATCGTGACCCCGGGACTTGCACCAAATGTAACGGCAGCACATTAGGGATTTAGCCAGGATTTAGCAGGGCCTGCTAGCGGCGATGTTCATCAAAATAATGCCACCCTGCCTTTTCACGAATGTACAGAGATAAGAAACACACCTGTTACAATGCGAAAATAACATCCCCGTCGCAGTCCCCGCTATGGACATGAACCAAGCACTGGGAGCATATATCGTGGGCTCAGTGCCAGAACTTGTTATGTCCATATTTTGCCAAAATGAGTTAAGACCATGGTTAAGTAAGTACTTGCGCACACTTTCTCTGCCATATGTGTTTATGTCCAATATCCCATAGGGCTCGAGGTGAGATTGAAATTTGGAGTATGTCCGCCATGCAATACTTTTTGTCAGCCAAAACTAGTTATGTCACGATATGTCCATTATAATACACTGACATGCTATGCTCAGAGGGTACAATTGACATAAACCAAACACTGGGAGCATATATATATATATACTCTGTATTCACCTGTGTCTTACTAACTTACCGGTGTCCTGATACACAATACACTACGAGTGATGTATAGTGTATATTGGCTGATTCTCTGCATGATGCTGATTAACATAATTGTATTTGTCACTGTGACTAGTGTGATATACTTAAAACAGGTAGATCCCCCCCTCCTCCTGCCCCACTAAAACAATTTTAGGGGATATGAAATTTTGCCCACTTAAACAATTTTAGGTATTTTTGAAAATTTGGAGAAGTTCTAAAAAAAAATTAAAAAATCTAAATTTTAGGGACGTTTTTTGGAGAAAAAATCTTAGTTCTGATGTTGCGCGACACGCATTGGAGGGGACGATCATTAATAGAAAAAACACAAAACATAGATTTTGTGCAAATTTGTCATGGAATTTACTCAGTGCCGATACTGTAAATATTGTTGTGAAAACTAGTTTCAATTAACTTTTAGTAGACCAACTGAAAATTAATAATTAGTTAACTTTGTGCATACAGTAGGCCCTACTACTGTACATATCACACCGAGTGCTGTTTTGAGCCCGTTGCCAGCTTCCAGCGTGTTGCAGGGCTCGAAATAAGAAGCAACAGGGGCAAGGCCAAAATGGCCAGGTTACCAGGGCAGACAGTTATAACCACGACAGGGGTACCTCATAGCACGGAAAGTCAATGGAAAAGTTGGATGGCACCAAGGCCAAAAGTGAAGGGCACGGAGGCCATGACCTTCGGTGCCTCCGGTTATTTCGAGCCCTGGTGTTGCACAGAGGGAAGTGTTACTGGGCGCAACTTTTAGAGCACTATGTTTACAACTCAAAGTCACGCTCGTAGACCAAAGTGCCATCCATTTGACAGCCCTTATAACTGTATCCGCCCTCTGTAATTTCAGCAATAAAGCGGTTGCCGTCATAAATTGTGTATTCAGCCATAGCATTATCATACCGAAACCCGTCCCTCAACCTGACGTTTGAAACGATGAGTTCGTAATTGTCAGAAATTCTGTCCTTGATCGAATCGGAAAAGTCAAAACTGTAGAATGTTGCCAAGGTGCATTGAACATGGGCCTTAAAGTTTGCATCGTCATCGTTTTCATAATCTAGGTCACCTTTTTCAAGCTTTGCAGTGGATACCCACATTGTTTGCTTCGGGTCGGCTCTCCCACTTGACCTGAGGTCATCAAGTTCGTCTTTCATCTCGGTGATGCCGTAGAAATCTGCCTCTGCTGTCAGCTGCTTCGTCTCCCGAAATCTCGCTGGCAAATTTAAGACGCCGGTTCTCAAGAAATTAAGGACATGCCTGAAGAGGCTGCCGTCCCTGTCGATGACAAACCTCCCAATCTTGTCTCGGACACAGTCGGCCTCGCCGTCGGTGAACATCTTTGCCAACTTTGACTGGGGGTATTTGGTTAAGGTACTTCTTGGAACGGTGTAATGTTTCCCCCCAACCACACAATCGACGTCCAAGGAATCCAGGATGTCCACTAACTCTGTCAGATCAAAGAAATCGGCTTCAGCCCTCAGCTGACGAAAGGCGGAAAAGTCAGTTGGGAGGTCGAGCGTTCCACTTCTCAAGAAATTAAGGATGTATCTGAAGTGTCTGCCGTCTCTGTCAATAACGAACCTCCCTATCTTGTCTCTAACAAAGTCTGGCTCCCCGTCGGTGAACATCTTTGCCAGCCTTGACTGAGGGTATTTAGTTAAGGTACTCCTTGGAACTTTGTAATGTTGTCCACCAACTTCAACATCGAGTTCCAAAGAATCAAGAACGTCCAATATCTCTTTCATCGAAAAGAAATCGGCTTCTGCTCTCAGCTGTCGAAAGGCGGAAAAGTCATCTGGGAGATCAAGCGTTTTGCTTCTCATGAAGTTCAGGATGTATTTAAAGAGGCTGCCGTCCCGGTCGATGAAGTACCTGCCTTCTCTGTCCCTTGAAGCTGGTTCCCGTTCTTCCTGACTAAACATATTACCGATCATAGAGCCTGGACATTTTATCAGAGTTTCCTTCGTCGTCGTGAACAGTTGACCTCCCACGTTCAGCCCGATAATATTACTGGTCACTTGAGGTGTAGTTGCAACAACAGATTCAACTTCCATTTCTACGCTCGGATTCATTTCTACCTGAAATGTAGTCAAAATTGAAAACTGTCTGATTAATCAGCTACTTTTGGGGTTGTTCCACAATAATGTGATAATAAATCTGGAGTGATGTAGACACCAATGTTGTTACTAGAAATTTAAATCAGGGGGAAATTCCCCATTTTAAAATTTTTAGGGGAGATTTTTTAAATCAGGGGGTGATTTTTTTAGTGGAAAAAATATTTTCGAGGAATATAGCTAATTTACTACTTTAAAGGGGTTTATTGCATGAAACAGGACATACGTGATGCTGTGAAGCACTATGCAACATTAGTGGTATGACACCAATAAATGAAAATAAAATCTAAAAAAATAGATGGGGAATTCTCCCCTAATTTTGTCTACATGCTAGATTTCCCCTTGCCGCCCTAATGATAACACTGGTAGACATATGTTACCCATTCTCTCAAAACCAAGGATATGTCGCCAAACTTCATTCAATAATCCCACTAATTTTAAAAATCCCTCTAATTTTAAAAATCCCTCTAATTTTAAAAATCCCTCTAATTTTAAATATCCAAAAACTTTAACAGCCCTGGAGAGTTTCTCCCCTCATTTCAATTTCTAGTGTCTAACACTGCTACATTGTACAGCAACAGTTGCCATAAATATGCAGCACCAGACATGCCAAGGTCAAACAACTTTTTGGATGGCAATTTTATGTGTTGAATTTTTATTTCAAAACACTAAAGTGTATTTAAATTATGTTAAATACTGAATAAATATATACAGAGAGTGGGTTCTAAAACACACAATGTGATTTGTCTGTTCCACTTGCTTCTCTATAGCCCCATCACTCATAATATATAAAAGTGGCTGCCTAGTATAGCTAACTGAATTGGCATGGTGCAACAGTGGAAACTGTTACAGTAGCAGTAGTTAATCCCTGAGTAAATATGCTGTCCAAGCTTCATCCTGGCAGAAATGTGTTGTGGTCAATATGGACTAAGTGGACAAGGTCATATCCCAGCAGGTACAGTATGAGGGTAATTAAATCAGACCTGGGATGAAAATACATGTAATGTGAGTCAATCACTTCAGCTCCCTGGCTACATTACCACCAAGTCAGCTACTAGGCTAGTAACTCCCTGCGCTGTGCAATCCAGACCCCTGGTACCCTGTGATAGCAGGGATGTGCATTGTGAAAATTGTACCCCCACTAACTCCCCGCCTAAAAGAACATGTAGACTATATTGGGGTCACATTTTGTAGTTGTGTGATTTTTCTTGGAACAAATATGTCCATCACGCGGAAAACATTCGCTTCCCTGGCTCAAATTGTGCTGTTTCAGAAGAATAATTTGGCTCATTTGTCGCTCAGCAGTATTCAGGGCTCAGGGGTATATTTTGATTTTGAGGACAAAAAGGGGAAAAGCGAAATTTGGAAGATTTGGGGCCTAATTAGGTGGGAGATTGACCTCCAAATGCGGGAGATTGACCGCCAAATGCGGGAGATTGACCGCCAAATATGAGATACTTGGCAGGTATATATGCATCTCTGTATATAATTACAAATTTGGGTTTAAATGTTTTAATCATTTCGCTCTCAACTGAACTTAACCATTTTTAAATGTAAATGCAGGGAACATAAAATAATAATTTTCATCATTATTTTATCAATTGAATATGATAATATATTGTATGTTCATTTTGCATAGTATATAATTGGTCTTGACCAGTATGTTAGATTTTCTGTTATTTTTAATCTGCAATAGCTGCCTATTGTAACGTAACATTACTACAAAAATGTTAATTTAGCAACATATGTGGCGCGATATACCAATGGCTACCAATTTGGCTAGGTAATTTTGTTCTCTATACGTCTAACAAGCTTTCGGAGGTGAGGGGGTATACACAGTGGTCAATATGTCATATTTTCTGTAATTTTTATTATAGCGTTAATTAGCAGCCTACTGTAACGTAATATTACTCCAAAAATAGCAGCATATACATCCGCAGGTGTAATATACCAATGGCTATAAATGGCTATGTAATTTTGTTCTCTATACAGCTAACAGGCCTTCAAAGGTGTGGGGGTATACACATATCTTTTGAAGCCAATATGTGTTAACACAATATGTGTCACTCGCTGTAAATGTTGTCAGTGTGTAATTTTAAGGGTTTTGGCGAGGTAGTCCTGCTCTTTTTGTTGTCCTTCGTGAGCAGAACTATTCAAATTAACAACGAGACAATCATACCAGACTGACAACACTCTCAAGAACATGCACAGTACTACAAAACATGAAAGTCAAGTAAACCATGCATGCATAAATCTACATTTTTTAATTTGAAAAGTTACTTTCTCAAATAAATATTTCTGAAAATTTGGTACAGTCCGAAGGACAACCTTATTTCTTTTTTTTTTCCAAATTTGGGTAGTCCTTCCAGAATTATGGTAGTCTCGGGCAACGGGACTACCCTTAAAATTACACACTGTTGTATGGCAACTCGACGGCAGCGAAAGGATTAATTAAGCCTCCTTGTCATTGCGTGTAAGTGTTCAGAAGACAATCTGAATGATCAAAATTAAGGATCGGAAGCTACAGGTAGAAAGAACTGTTAAATCTAAATGTTTAGCACCATTTAATAAATTATGTGGTCCAGCAGACACTGCCCGGCTAGATGACGCGTTATCGTAACCAATAATTCAATTTCACAATAATACAATTTTTAACAAGATAAGCTGGGCTATAGCTGACGAGGGGTTATCATTGTGTCAATATAATTAAAATTCACAATAATCAATCCAATTTTACTTGATTGTAATTAACCCATCTGGCACTATATAGCCTCGATGCTGATGTGCTGTTAAGAAATTATATCTGTATCTCTCTCTCTGTGTTAAACCCCACTATGTGTTATCCCCTGCATTGTGTTAAACCCCACCCTGTGTTAAACCCCACCCTACATGCAGGGGTTGAATTTTGCATTTTGGGGTAACCAGCTAAAAACAGCTAGTGCCAATATTTTCTACTAGCTAAATCAAACAACGAACTTTCTAAAAACAGCTTGCGCCATTATTTTCTACAAGCTAAATACAGCTTTCTACAGTACAAGAAATTAGCTTGTAGATCGATGCGAAGCGTAAATCCTACTATGCCTCAGGTTAACTTTTTATAATGAATGTAAGCAGGTTTATGCACATTAATGTTATATTTTGAATAGCTCCCTCTATTTCATGAATTTGAACGAAAGTTGTAATTTATCCTATTTTGCGCCATTTTTCCCCAAATCTGAAAATGTTTACAATGCATTGGGAAGTAAACAAGCCGAAAAGAGTCAAATATTAAAAATAACATTTTGACAAAAATGACATATTTTTTATCAAATATTCCATTATCTCTAAATAAAAATTGCTGACGTGACCCTTTCAGGCACAGGTGTTTTATATGCAATTGAGATGTTGGGAGATTTCTTAGTTGGAGCTAGTTAAGGACGTATTCTGAATTAGGAAGTTTATTTGGGTGAATAGGGAATCTTAATTTTTTTTTAAAAATTATTATGCACATAAATTATGCTAATATGGCCGCCATCTTTTTTTTGCTAAAAAGGCAGCCACCCCCCAAAAATGCAGTATATAGACTTCACAGTATATGTCGATGATTCTTCTAAAGATTATCTCTCACATGATACCAAATATTCTCATATCCCTTCCAAATTGACTGAGTTATGACAGTTTTAATTTTTTAGGCACCTCCCTACACATTTCTCAGGCTAGGCTAGCCTAACGTAAATTCCATGTTGTAATTTTGCAGTTTTGATCAACACGGTAGATAGAAAACACTGCTGTAAGAAAAGTATTGGCGCTACAGCAGAACTTCATATGAGTCAGCCGAGTCTCAATATCGTTGGGACACCGGAAAAATCAATTTGATAGGGTGAACGTTTTTTGTGTACGATTTTACTAAAAAAAACTCAAAATGGGGTAATTTTTGGGTCAAGATGAAGGAAATGTGGAGCTTTTTCTCAATATTTAAAAAAAATACTGAAGGTATATAGCTGAAATGATCAGGATATGTTCAGAACACATCGAGCATTATTCGAGTGCAAAATCGCTTGCCTGGGTGCAATATTTTTAAGTCTCAATTTTTGAGAGTTGCATGTGTCTTGATATTTGAGCTTTTTGTCGTAATCGGTCCAGTGACTTTGACCCCCCAAAAAAATACTATACCCCATTTTTGTGTTACATATTTGAAGCGACAGGTGTTACTTTAAAAAACACTTAAATTAATGTCATAGGGTGAACGATGGTTGATTCATGATTTATTGAAACGGCATGACATTTAAGGTCAAATGCCTGAAAGGGTTAATACACGTTTTGTCATGGTGTGTCATATATGTTTACCCCCATTCCATGTTAACCCTCGCTGTCAAGTTAATCCCCACC
>JAODAI010100654.1:0-11489 GCA_027575025.1 Scotoplanes globosa | reverse complement strand
TGCCTACTAGGCTCTGCCTTCCCGGCCGGCCATAACCCCGGCCCTAGATGTGAGATGCGCCCGATAGAGGGCAGTATGTTCCTAACCACACAAGCTCCTTTTCTCAGTTTGTATATGTGTGTTTTTCATAATCATATTAGCCGCAGTGCTGTGCAATTCCGGAGACACAAAAAAGAAGGAACACAGATTGGTCATTGAGTATGTGTGAGTACCAAAATAGTCAAGTTCAACCTTTATACCATAATAATTAACTTTGTTCATGTCCATGCAGATGGAAGCTCTAATTCATATTGGCACAATTTGGAGTATTGTTCCTGGTTAAATTAAATGATATAAACCTTAAATTGCTATTTAAAAACATTAAGAAATATATTTACCACAAACTATTTTATAGGATCCACATGGCAATTGACTACCAAATATGATAGATATAACAACAAATAAGTTTTTCTGTATTTTGTATACATTAAGATTTTAGTATTGATCTTTCTTTAATTTACACTATGAATTAATAGTAGGCCTACCATCTTTTTTAATCTAGTTAAATTAATAATATCGTCAATTTTTCACTTCTCTTTCCACTGCCTATATAACATAAAAAATATTATTTTGGTTGTCCATATAACTAATGAATATATTCTAAGTAAATGCTGTCAATTGTATATGTATACATGGCAGCAGAATAATTGACTGAATGCAATAATCCACTTTTTGTTACTCATTTTATTCAATAATCATCAGTAACACCAAATATTACCAAATTAAACATGTATACAAAATCATCAGAATAACCCTCTTTGACAATACTATTCTGATTCTGATTGACTACAGCGAATCAGCATACTGCATACACATAGCATTTAAATACTGCCATGCACTGTGTGAATCTAATCAGGGGGCTGGCTGTATGTAGTTTACCAATTATCAGTTCTAATTATCAGTTTACTAATTATCAGCCATTGGAATTCAACTTTAATATCATACCTCAATGCACTGTGGATTAAACTCCATTGTGTCCATTGAATTATACTGAGTTATGAATAGCCCCTTTAATTCCTTCCAATTCGTGAATTATGTATGAATAGCTCCATGGATTGCATGCTGATGTATTGTCACCCTTGTCAAAAGGCTTCTATTATTGTGTGCTCTCAGGCAGACCGTTATTGATCAATACAATATAAGGGCTGACAAAAATATCCAGGCTGCTGCCATATTCCTCAAAAGACAGACTGGTATATAATCAGTGGTGCTATAACACAGTCTTATAATTGAAGCCCAGATAGCTAGTATAGAGACTCAGACTACATCATAAAGCTCAGCTACAACAAACATGTATAATTTACTGGACTATAGGAGTACTGCAATGTGGTAGTTATTCTAGTAGAGGAATAATCGTAGAGGAATAATCGTAGAAGAATGGTAATTTATTGTCCATCAAAGCAGATTCTTTGTACAATGTTTGCGATGTTTGTGAAGTGGACAACCTCTTATTGATGAGATCTCAGGGAGCGGTGTTTCTGTACTCTGTCTGGTTTATCAGGTATGGATGGTTCATAATAGATGGCTGGTTAATATAGTGCAGTACTAGCTAACTGTGCACAGAGTGCTACTGTAACAGTAGTTACTGCATACTGTGTACTGCTAGTGGATGTATATAGGTACAGTAGTAGAGCAACATAATATATGGCAGGCATTTTGAGAATTGCTTCTCTGATCAGATGGACTAAGTGGAATATTGCCACGATTCTGTAATGTTTCATATCTGGAATAGTTTGCCTGCTTTATACGGCTATGTCAGATTCAGTCAGAACATGGACGATATGTACAATTTAAAAAACACATGACGTTTAATCATTTTATTTCTGGATATAAATGTACTGTATCTTATAAATGTATACAGTACATAGTTTTCATTCATTTACTGTACATCACCTCCAGCTAAATCAATTACTTTTTTATTGAATTGGCGGTCTATATTTGTAAGTCTTATTAAATTATTATTCAAATTTACTACATTTATTTGTGTATTGCATGGGTATGATATCAACGTGATGGTATGTCAGAACAGACACTGATATTTAATAACAAACCATGTGTTAAATACTGTACAAAGGTGCATACAGGGTCTAAAATTAATAGGGTCCCGAGGCCTGGAGCCATCAGAAATTCAGGAGGACCACCAGAGGACCTGCCTTGGTCGTCCTCTTGGCCACTACATCTATATATATATAGACAGTACACATTTTCATTTCAGCGATGTATGATGTGCTAAACGATACAAAATCATTGGCATATAGATATACACTAGTCTACATACATTTAGGATATTTATTTGTGCACATGATGTTACCAACGCAGTATCAAACTAAACTTTACCAACGCTGAAATTACAGTAAACCATATTTTTTTATAAGAATTATATAAATTAAATTTTAAATTAAACAACTTGAACATTACACAAAAATAATGATTGAAAACTTTGATAGACCAAATGTAAATTACATTGACATCAAGAAGGTACCATTGATGACGAAACTTAAAGTGGTTCTAGAGGTACGCCAAAGTATAAAGAATGTTACAATTGAAAGTGAAAATATATATGCACAAATATAATATAAATTATAATTGCAGGTATTGCAGCCTTAAAATTGTGTTTACTCCATGTATATTATGTATGCAGGAGATACATAGGATAACTTCATCACCTAATTCAGAAAAGTTTTTATTTTATGGTGAATTAATTAATGACCAAAATGTGACAAAATAAGACACCAAAACGTGACATAGAAAAACAAATTATTTGCCATAGACATCTCATGTAAGAAATACAATTTACAGTGTTCTTGGTTATTTTTCTCTGTAGGCCTATACAACACATGGCTATAAATAACAAAAAAATAAATGTTTATACCACATTAACAGCAGTGTCTGGAGTATTTTTGTGTTATGGTGTGCAGAATCATAGAGCGTCTAAACAACCTTTTATTTATTGAAGTAGTTCTGATTTATCCACATCTATGTATATCATGAAAATTACAGGTGAATTTTTTTTCAATGTATAATCAATATGTGGGTAAAAATTAATGTTAATTCTAGTGCTATTTTGGTGTCTTGTGTGTTACGAACATAATATCATATATTAACAGCTCCATAAAATTTACAAAGCTGGTGCCATTGCAGTCTATAATACTATATGGTATTCCCCATACCAATACCAAATAAGATAAAAAACATGTGTATACAGATCAAGAATTGACAACAATGGCCATATAATGTGTGATGTCAGTTGAAAACGTGGTTGTTATGAACATAATATAGTTTTTGGAAGTACTTATTGCTAATAATAATATTAACCTACAAATTTGAAACAGAAAATTGTTTCTTTTATTAAATTGGCAACTTATAAATTGAAACAAAGCTATTTACATCTCAATTTGGCACTTGAACATGGATTTTATATTTTAGTGATTACAGTATGTTCATAACAGTGTCTCTTGGTGTCTTGTTATGAATATAATACACTAAATACAGTATATAAATATGCCCCAAATATTTGATTGATGGATTTTTTTAAACTTATTTGTATTTTTATTATCAAAAACCTGTAACAGAATTATAAATCAAGTCAAATTTACAATATATAAGCTTTAACTTGTTAACACTTAGTGCAACATACAAGATACAAATGTTAGAGACATAATCATGCTAATGACCCATGATATACTATTCACCATATCTTGGTCAACCAAAGTTTAACTATCTTTTTATTGCTAGGTATATTCGTTTAGGTGTCCAGCTTCACAATAATACCAATTTAAAATAAAATCTGAACAATTCTAATTTTTCTTAGTAATGTCACAATTTCTGTTGCAGTATCATATTTGTGCATAATTATAATTATATTATAGTGCCATAAAGATGATTATAAAAAAATATTTCACACATTCACAAAAGTATAAAATAACAATGCAGTAGATTTTTTTTATTATAAGAAACTACTACTAGAGGCAAAAAAGTTAAGAAACTTTTAGTACTACATTGAAAATCATTACGAAACTCCAGAATTTTTAGTATATATATATACTGAAAATAATTTACTTGTGTCATTAATTTTAATACCTAAATGTCTTGCACAATATTGCCTATTATACAACATTGTTCTGATAGCAAAATTAAAGAAACTGCTAAGAAACTTTATAGTAGTAAAATCAGGTAAAATTTAAGATTTTTTTAGACCTACAGTATGTCTTGACAAGCTAGATCTACTTATTCTCGCAGAGAAGAGGTTGTTCTTAGTAGATTAAGGTTAGCGCATACTCATTTAATTCATTCATATCTTCTTAATATTTGCCCTTTGCCAACTTGTCATTTGTGTCAAGGTTTGCTTTCTATGTGTAACTAAATTTTACGATTATATTTTAATTAATCAATTCGTTTATCTTTTGTCAGATTTACTATAGTAAATTGTAATAGCTGTTTCAGTATTGTTATCATTTGAATGGCATTATATAACCTCTGCGGTGATTTGCCATTCGATCTCAGCAATGTACACGTTTTGCATACTGTACATCATTTGCTATACACATGATGTCTGTCAATGGACGATAATGTAACTCTTTTATGTTGGAAGAATACTACTAAAATATGTAAAATATTTGAGATTTAAAACTGATTTTTAAGTTGTACTGATTAGGCTATTTATTAAATTCTACATCATTGGAAAGTAAAAAATATCTTTACAGTAATGCTAATATCTCAATATGCTCAAAAGTCAAATAAGACACTTTTCAATATGCTACATCACATTATAAATAATCCTTGGACACTGTTGTGATGCCAAACACAGCAATATAACATTGATTGTGTTATTTTTTGTGAAGTTTATTGGTCTGTTTTAATATCAGGGTTGTATGGAACCACCAAAAGCTTTAAATACATTGGGTTATTAGTATCGATTAATCAAAATAGGCTTTTGACAGAAATGCCCCAACAGACGATGAAGCCTATATACTTACCCTTTAAAGTTAATGTCAATATCAGTGTATCATGTTAGCCTAGATACAATTACCATTTAAAGTTAATGTCAATACAAGCGTATTATATCAGCCTATACAATTAACCTTTAAATTTAATGTCTGACGTTCCACTTGCAGAACAAATGCCCCAAATCCCACCTCCCCTTAGAAAAAACATTGTACAGACACACGGCTGCACTGAAAAATGTCATTGGTCTGCGATATTTCACATTGGTTTGTCAAAACACAATTTGTCCACAATTAAATAATGGTATGTACATATAGTTGAAGTTAAATATAGTTCAATGTTACTACTACTATAAAATATGAAAATGCTCTAGTTTATGACACTTGACCATCTATTGTTAATATGCCACTGTGCATCCCTTTGTATGGCCTACAGCCAGTTTTGACAGTATACAAACACATTTCTATTTTGACAAAAGTTGTGCAGTGTAGTTGGCACACACACCATTGTACATACAGAATGCTGTAGTGTGGTCTGTTTCAGTAACACCTCCTTCAGTCAGTAAATATAAAACAGTATGGTAGAGTTGAAATACAGTTCATTATTGTTAATTAACTAAACTATTATAATATGCATGATAAAATAAATTTTAGGTAGGTGACCACATCGGTAATTAAATTTTAACCATTTAGCTATAATGTACAATACATGCTGTGTCTGTGTAGGTTACTGGTAATTATAAACACACAATTAATAGTTAAGGGTTGCAAAAACAGTGTGGCGCTGACCAATACAATTTGTAGCCAGTGATTGAACCAGGCAACTCCCTGATTGAACTCGTAACAACTAGTATACACTAGTATTGTCTGTATTTTATGATACAAATAAATTCATTACACTTTTTCTCAAGCAATTGAGAGAGAGAAATAGTTGCTTAACGGCACATCAACCGCTAAGATTATATAAGTGCCAGATAGGTTTTTAATATTCACATCCCATTCAGGAAATTTAAACGATACAGATATACGATAGAAATGAGACAAACATAAAAAGGACTGATCACCAGGGATAACTCGCTACTCTTTGTGAAAAGATGACCAGACCTACGAGGCAGGAGACATCGAGATCCTGCCCCGGGACCGCCATTTTACGTCCTCATCCATGGACTTACCACAGAATAGATTGGGCCCCGGGACTGCAGTTTTACGTCCTCATCCGATGGACTTACCACAGAATAGATTGGACCCCGGGACTGCAGTTCTACGTCCTCATCCGATGGACTTACAAGACAGAATAGATTGGGCCCCAGGACTGCAATTTTAGGTCCTCATCAAAAGGACTTACGAGACAGAATAGATTGGGCCCCCGGAATGCAGTGCTACGTCCTCATCCGATGGACTTATGAGACAGAATATATTGGGCCCCGGGACTGCAGTTTTACGTCCTCATCCGATGGACGCAAGAACAGTACATAATGACCTGGAATATTTATTTTTAAACAGTTACTGCACTAGTGAATATATAATATAATGCCCCCTTCATATAAAGAATGTTTTACTACACATTTTTTATAAGAAACTCTTTTATTAGAAACTACTACTAACTACTACTACTTTCCATGCACCTCTATTTCTGTACACTAAACTTTAAAATATTTTTGCTCCAAAACGGATATTTCCCCCAAAATGAATTTAATAGAAATGACTTGTAATGTTTTCCTACATTTTAATACCGAAAATATAGGTATATTTATGAAGAATGTAAAACAAATATTAGCGCGCTCCAAATAACACTGTAGGCTAGGCCTAAATATTTAATAGCCCAACGTTAATTGGCCTAAGCTGCTCTGACAATCAACATTCAATGGCCCAAATCTTGATAATTTGTCATTCCGCGGTGCTGTTTGAAACATACATTTGTAAGTAACATATTTATAATCAGACCGAGTAATTTTATATGGTCAGAATTTATGTAAAGAATCCGAATTCTGACATTTTTCCAGATAGTGCACGGTAATAGAAGTCACTGTGAATGCTGTTGCCAAAAAAACATTTAATCAGACATACATATATTTTAAACATTGTAGAACATACATTAGTCAACAACTTTTGAGGAAATGCTTTGATTTTGTGAAATAAATAATTGAAGCTTAATGTCTTCGGTGCATGGCAATAGAGGCTACCAGTAGGCCTACCATGCTACTACATTGAAAATCATTAAGAAACTACAGCGTTTTTAGTATTATAGAAAATCATAATAAATGGTGTCTTTTGTTGTGTAGTCTGTACAATATATTGAGCATTTTGTTAATCTAGTCTTAAATTCACCAATAATTTCATAAACACCTAAATGTTTTGCCCGTGATTAACAATTATACAATGTTATTGATAGCAAATATTAAGAAACCGTCAAGAACCTTTTAATAGCACTATGTACGGCCCCTGGCACTAGTTTCTTATAAAAAAAGAGTGTAGGCCCTTTAAAGCTGTAAAAGATCTGTACACTAGTTTCTTATAAAAAATGAGTGTAGGCCCTTTAAAGCTGTAAAAGATCTGTACACTACTAGTTTTTTAACACACTTTCACATATTTGATAGATCTATGCTGTGAACCAGGGTTAAAGCGTAGTATTATTTATAAGCAACAACATTCAGGATTCATGAGATCCAGCTAGGCTCTAGTCTAGTATGGGGTTTTGTCTGTGAGTAATCCATGCAGTGTTCTCATGATATTAACGACATCAACATTAAATATAAAATTTGAATAAATTACAGAACTTTTTTATTTTTTATTGATTAATTAGGATTCCTGGCACTTTTCAGAAAACAATAAAATTATATAAATCACTTGAAGCCTTGATATAATCATGACCCAGTGTTTGAGCCCCTGCCCTTGGAATCACAAGTCTTGACGCTCTATTCACTGAGCTAGCCAGTCAGAGAGGCTGCTATATTAAAACCTCTGCTCAGTGAATTCACATCAGGCTTGACATATCGCTATACTACTGTAAACTTGCATTCTGCTGTGACATTTATAACAACTTGCTGTGAATTTACGGCAGGGTGCCGATTGCAGCATCAATATTTCCGGGACAAATTGAAGCAGAAACTGTCTCAAACTTGTCAACTTCTCTTAAAAAATCCACTCTGCTTCGAGTGAGCCATGCACTCAAGAGGATATTGCAGGTATTTATGAGTGTAGCAGCGCATCATATAATACTTGAAATTCTGTCTACAAGAACCGTTCAGTTTGCTTACACACTCGTCAATAATTGCAATCATGGCCATGGGGGACACGATGAAAAGCAAGGACCTACCTAACTGTGCCTACCATTAGCCTGTTATGTAGGCTATCAAGGGATATATTAGTGCGGGAGAATTGCAACATTATGTAGGAAATGATAAATGTTGCATTTCAGGTATCATAATCTGAATAACTCACTAATTTGACTGAATCCCATTATAAATCATGCAAATCTCATCATTTGCATGCAGTAAAAAAATAATTATTATATTTTTTTAAATGATTTGCATTTTTTTGCTAATCAAAATCGAATTTGATCTTGAGTCGCAAAGTGCGATACAAACCGTACTAATATATCCTATGCCTATTGTTTTTCGGCATCACAAAGCGTTTTTTGGTATCCCCAAATTTTCATCAACGTATTTAAAATAGTTTGACTTCATTCACATTGATAATGGCCTAAATAGCATAAATTATAACATAAATGTATACAAATTCTACTAAAACAACAGACAAAAGTTACAGATATATATCAATTTCGTTTCTGGATTGCTGAAAAGTACAAAAAAACATATGTACAAGTATCATAAGATGGATAATTGCGATATATGCAATTTAAATTTTGGTGTTAAGTCAGGCGCGGATCCAGGAATTTACGCATGGGTCCATGAAATTCACTGATTTGTCAAGTTGACTGATCTGTATAATACACTATCTGAGCGGAACGCCACCGTGTTTGGCGAGGAGCGTAGAAGAAAATTTTGAAAAGCAAAGTGTCCTTAGATGCAGCAATCTGGTGCAACATTTTACGCAATTCACAGTCGACTTCGTATTAAAAATATTACATTTTTACTTTATTATAATTAAGAAAATAATTGGGCGAACATGAGGTATGTCGAACCAATTAGTTAATTTGCATATTATCACCAGTATGTGGATGGTTAAATGGTCCGATCCGGATAATATGTTTTGTATAATTATTCATTCACATATCTAAACTGGTTACATTTTCAAAACGGTGGCGCAAATTGAAGGCATGCAGTAACTACGTGAAACTGGGTGGGATTGCGTACAGGATTTTTTTAAAGTGATGTATTGAAATGTGTTTTCCTGGCACTTAATAATAATAACGATATCAGCATATTAAAAATCACTGCTGGGGGGGGGACCCCTGGATCCCCGTCAGTATCGACGTGTGAGGCATGTTAAAAAAAACACCCCCCTGGATCCGCGCCTGGCAGTGTACTTCTTGTTCAAAATATCAAAATGATCCCAACCATTTTTGGGGACTATGTTCCAAATCGCATAGGCTGCAGCAACAAGCAATAAGGTAACAGGTACCATTTGCAAAGTCTTTGGTATGACCTGACTTCCAGTGGTCTGACTTCCAGTTGTCATAAGTTTGTGGCATGTTGGAGTAGTCTAAAACTACAATGTTCATCATTGATCAGAATGACATCCTACAGGCATGCAAACTCTTTCCTGCATACAGACACAACATATATGTCATAGGGCGTATGCTACATACATGAGCATTGCTCATTAATCATTAAAATACGTACTACATCGTGACATCTAGCAGGACTTAAGGCGCAACGCAGCGATCCCATTAAATACAGGGTTCAACCGATTCTGTGCCGAACCTACGCATGCAATCTATATCTGCTCCATCAGCTCCATCAGACACGTCCTGAATCAGTCACTCTGGAGTCCAGACAATTACGTATTCAATCGATCATGAGACTGAAAACCAATCCAATTTACCACCTTTTTCGGTAAAAAACAAAATATCACCGTTGCTGAATGACTACATAATGATGCATACAGACGGTAGATTATGCCGTGGGGGCAGTGGGATTAGTAGTCAATGACATCACAGACACCGTCTGTATTATGGTCTGCGTCCAGACAGGAAAACAGATGGGTAGCGATAAGAACGCAACATGGTATAGCAGGTTATGTATATCGCTATATAGTAGGCTATGAATAACGCAGCAGTGCATAGTAGTATAATGTATGAAGATTAAATAACCAATTACTGACTGCGTGACCCATCAACCCAAATGTAGGCGCTTGCCATAACAAATGAAAATATGCTTTAAAGCACGTCGCTGATTAGTGAACCATTCGCTTTGTTTGATATATAATTTTAATCTAAATTGGACAAAAAATTCTAAAATGAGTGATATTTTAATGTGCTTTTTAGTGTATTATGGTAATAAAAATTGCATTACAAATGATGTCATAATTTGCTAAATTTATTCCATATTTTACCCGAAAATATAACTTTCTGTGTTACAAATTTCCCCAAAACATGTTTTTATGAAAAATAATATAACAAATATGAGAAAATATTTTTTTATGATTATTCTACTTTATTGTCAATTTGAATGACTTTCATATTTGCGGATAAACAGCGTGATGTTGGGTCACATATGATGCTCGGATACAACAGAAACTAATATTTGTAACAGAAACTAATATTTTCTTGGTTCTGGTGTCATAATAAAGCTAATGGTCTCCTCTTTTTTCCACTAATAGCTCAACATGACCCAGGGTCAACATAATACCTGATCTGACGTGATGCATCACATACACCAATACAAATTATCATTGAATATTTCTAACTAGGTGCAACATTTTTACACAGTAAACATAATTATGAAACATTTGTAACTTAGAAATGTAATATTTTCTTGATTTGGGTATAAAAATAAAGCTAATAGTCTCCTTTTTCTTTTTCCACTAAAATCTCTCTATATGCTAAAAAAGGGTCAGCATAATACCTGATCTGATGTGATGCATCAGATACACCAATACAAATTATCATTGAATATTTGTCATCGATTAGCTGCTGCATTTTACTGCGTACACATCATTATAAAAGTTTATGCTGGGAGTGCTGATTGGCTACTTAAAATATAGAGGCAAAAGTAAGATGAATCATATAGGCCTAATGGATAGTATATAATGACCACTTATGCAAAATTAAAAATTGTCCGAACTTTGCAAAAATCATGAGGATTCGGGCACATTTTACTGTTGGGCTTATAGCAAAAAATATATTGAAAATCAAGTGTTACCTCGAAATGGTTTAATTATCTCAAAATGTGTGCATTTAACATGCTATCTCTCTCTCTACCTCAGACAAAAAAATGAAAACTATTCAGACAAAAAATATGAAATGAGTATACTTTTTACCCACTAACAATCACAAATAATAATTATTAAATTGAGCAGGTAAATTCTTTGTAATCTAGGTGA
>JAODAI010100543.1:0-11490 GCA_027575025.1 Scotoplanes globosa | reverse complement strand
CATCAATCTTTATATATATATATATATATATATATATATATGAGTACTTTCTATATCAATGCCGACCGAAACTAAAAGTCAGTTAATTGTTAACAAGATATGATCAACAGGATAAGTTATATAGTTAATATTGTGTTGTGTGTTACGTATATGCATATACTTTAGTGTTATATGTGCACACACGAATAAGTATGTCTGCCTATTTAATGTGTATAGCTAAGTAATTGTATGATGATAACTTATACGTACTTTGAAAGTCCAATGTTAATAACGTGTCGGACATTAATAATATACATAATCACTATTATTATGAATATAAATACCTGCTGGATGATTTACCTGTTCGTGATAGTATGGAATTGTTCGAAAGTGATGGCTATGCTAACGACACCAGGTAATATATGCATAGGCCTATATACATAATATTACACATACACACATCCATATATGTAAATCATATACTCTCTATAGTGACCTTTTCAGAGGAAGGGTTTAGTACAACATTTGAGTGTACATATCCATCAAAAGCTATTTTTAAAGATATGTGTAAGATTTTGATAAACATTTTCACATAATTTATCTCGAATTCCCTGAAAGCGGGTAAGTATTGTTGAGCTCAATTTGATATATTACGGAATTAATATAAAATCAGATAATTAATGCTGAATTAATTATTGTTTTCCTAACAAGTACATTATAGGCATAATTATGGCAATTCGAAATATATTTACCCCTTCAAACATAAGCCAAGATACAAATGTACACCACTTAATATCATATTATTGTTATATTAGTATACAGTAGCAGTCCAACCATCCTCTCTCTCTCTACATCATGTATACCTAAAGGGGGTGAGGAACACAATACTAACCGACAGCCGGGTTACTTACAAAAGCCCTCCACATCCGTCTATCCGTGTGCAAGACACTCCAATCACCATCACCTCCAGACCTCCTAAAATCCCTATCAACACAGTCCCTCCATCTCATACGAGGTATGCCCTACCTCTTCTATCAATCTCCACATGTGACATCGCCATTTTCAGAAGTCACCCTTCATCCATGCGTTCAACATAACCAAGCCCACCTTATCGGCCCCCTTATCTCTCTCTCTGTAAGACTCCTATGCACCTCAATCTCCTCTCGAATAACCTCCAACCTACTCCTATCCACCCGCTTAACCCCCGCAATTTTTCTCATCCAATTATTTTCGCATATTTGGAGTCGCTATTGTTCAGTTCCTGACAGGGCCACTATCTCATTCCCATACATACATGCATGGATACCACATGTACTCACTATATATATTCCCTTTTAATTTCATAGAAATAACTCCCTCCACATTTCTCCAGACCAGAGCCCCAGACTGGATTATTTCATGCAGCTCCCTATAATATCGCCCATAAATCATTACCCCATCTCTATCAGCAAGGGTTATACCCAACTTATGTCGTCGCATGCCAACTAATAACACTTATGTCTTATATATGCTCATATGCAACCCATACCTCTAAAATAAACCCTTCCATTATACAAGCACCTCCCGTAACTCCTAGTTACTATAACTATTACTAGGTCGTCAGCATACAGCAACTTTTTCAGTACATTCTTTGTACTGACTTTTCTGCTATTCACTTCCATTACCATAATTCAAATAAGTGGACTGAGGGCACTCTCCTGCCTATGCCGAATATTAACCCCAAACTCTTCTAACATCACCAAACCAACCAGGACCCTACCCAATGTACCTTCATAAAGGCCCCAACCTAATTTATGATTCAGGAACACCCACACATCTTAATGTAGACACAACTAATTTCCTAGGAACCGTATCATAGGCCTTTTCCAAATCTACAAAACCCAATTCCATACTCCCTTTCAACTTCAATTTATTTTCCAACGGCTATCTAAGTGAGAACAATTCAAAATCCTTTCCAAAACTTAAAAACCTGTCATAACAGTGTGATACCCCGATACATTCCTGGTTTCCTGGTTTCCTCAACCCTTCAACATCCAGCTGCTTATAAATACTATATTGCATATCAAACACGTTCTATTTTCAAAATGGATTTTATTTCCAAAAATGGACTCACGATTTTAGATCATAAATTGGTAATTTGCACTCATATTTGATCACTTTTACTTACCATTTATTGCACATGTGAACACTGGCATCCCATATTCCCCATATTTTGCACTTTCAACATATGTTTTACCATGAGTCACACATGTGAACATTGGTATCACAGTTTGTACACGCTTTACATAACAAGTTTACCATCAATCGCATCTGCGAACGCATGTATTACGGTTTCTGATAAATTGTGTAAAAATTGCCTATAAATTGTACATTAAGGAATAGGAATCTACTATATTTACGTAAATTCCTTATATTTATGGATTCGGAAATCCACTTTGAAAATGGATCATGTTATCACATCTTGCATTTTCAACGGCCCTCCTAACTGCCTTCGTTTTCTGCCCACAAAGGTGATGTAAGGCTAACTCCGGTTGAATTCCACTATCCCTGGCCTCTTCTAATTTCTTCCAGACCCCCCTCTTCTCGCCCATCGCCCTCTATATATCCGTCGTCCACCATATCTGGCTTTTCTTCCACGAATCCCCCTTATTTCCCGAGGTCATTCCACAAAGTTTATCTGCCCCACCTACAAAAGCAACCGTAAATAGTCTTCACTCTTCCTCTACCCAACCTACCTGTCCGTGAAGCTCCATAAAGATCCACACCACCCTACCCCTATACACCTCTGCCACCTTCCCCTTACATAACCATAACTTTTTGACCCACTTCCGTCACTACATTACGCTTCTGTAGCCGCAATACAAAAATGAGAGGTATATGCTATAACTCTCCACAATTGCCCCCTTCCTAACTACCAGAAAATCCACCTCCGTTTTGTGCAACCCACTACTATACGATATTTTATGACTGGCTCTCTTTTTGAAGAAAGAACCGGCTACCACGACGGTGATATAAACGACATAGCATACTCTTAAATTGATCACACAGTGACATTGTGTCGCATAGTCCTTGTACTTACTGATCGGAGTCATTTCCAAAGTACGGGTTAGCTGGCCTCAATTATTATTGAAGTCAATTGAAGCAACGTTCGAAAATGATTACCGTCCTACTGATATTGTTCCCCTACTGATATCATGTGCTAGAGGTTCCGGGCTCGACTCCCGGCCGAGGGACGTGTTATTGAGCAAAACACTTTATCCCGCTTGCCTTAGCTTCACTCAAACTCGGAAAATTAGTACTACCTTTGGTAGGGAGTTATACCTAAGATGAACCAGTATCCCAGCCATGGGAAGTCATTGACTATCATCCGCTTGCGCTACATAAACCGGAGCTAAGTACCGGTATCTGATAGGCCTTCGGACCCGGGGAGGGTTTAACTAACTAACAGTATTAAAGCGTAGCCAAAAGCAAATATGACATTATAGTATTTATACACATATATAAGTTATATAATTATATACCTATATATGAATCAATATATATGGTATATTTATACATATATGCATATATATATTATGTGCATTCGAAAATTACGCGGCTTGTGATTCAAAACTTATTTTGATCAAAAATTTCAATTACCATATTGATAAATATAATACGACAAAAAATATTAATGACGTCATGCAATTGTATACCCAGCTTGTTCAACAGTCCACTCATCGACGGGAATATCTTAATATGGTCGGTATACTAATATGAACAAATCATAACTTCCACTCGTGTTAATGGTTTCAGTGTTCCCCACCATAATACGGCGTAGGGGAATTGTCTCTTCCTAATCAATGCAGACTCAAGAAACATATTCCATATAGCTGTATATCTGTAATACCAACTGTTAAAAGACATACGACATATTTTATATATTATATCTTATTATATAAGTATTATACATACAGTCACGCCATCCAACCTGAACTATTGTAACTGATTGCTATATGGTATATCATACAACCATTTACAACTTTTCCAACGTACCAAGACATTCCAACACCTCACCCCTGCTTTACTGATGCTCCACTGGTTATCATTATTTTCGTTACGAAGGACTAAATGATCTTTCCGCCTATATATCTAACCTTTACCGGGCTTATTATTCTGCATATGCCGAAGGTAACTATCTTTACTCTAAGACCGAAGTTATTGGTATCCGTTATAAATTTGACCACTATGATTCTATTTGTGAACTGAATATCTGCTCTAGTGCTATCGATATAGTACAGTCCGCCAGGAATATTATGCGTTATATTTGACGAAGCGTTTTCTTTCAAGCAACATTTGAACAATATCTGTCGTTCTATTAATTTATTTCTCCATAAAATTGAGCGGATTCAATCGTTTTTATCTATTAAATCCTATTATACAATTATAGTCCATGTAGTCATGCCATCCAAACTTAACTATTGAAACGTATTGCTATATGGTATACCATACAACAATTTACAACTTGTTCAACGTACCAAGTCATTTCAACACATCACCGCTGTTTTGCTGAAGCTCCACTGATTACCAGTCTCATAGCGTATTGACTTTTTCATTATTTTCATTACCTCCAAGGGGCTAAATGGTCTTACTCCGGCTATATATCTAACCTTTACTGGGCGTATTCTTCTAGATGTTCTCTTCGTTCTTACCCCAAGCACCTTCATACCGTACCTCCTTGAAAACTATCCACATAGTCCGCTGTTCTTTATATGTTGCTGCTGGAGAACTTTGGAACAAACTTATCCATACTATCAGATTTGCTCCTAACATCAACACATTCTATCGACGATTGAATTTCCACCTATTTTCAAAGGCTTTGTCGGTTTGACTTTCAGCACCATAGAACATTGTTTACTACTTTGGATATTAGTCGCTTTATAAATTATTTGATTAATTGCCAGAGAATTGTATCGGTTGTGTTTGTTAGGGGACGAGAGGGGTAGAGTTAAGGTGGGGCTATAGGGGAGGGGATTGCAGTTACAAATTGTGTAAGTAATTATCAAGAAAATATTGTATTTGAAGCCTTGGTCCTATGCAGAAATAGTCACTGTGTGTTGATCTAAAAAATAACCATTAATAATTCAACCAATCATGTTACATGTAGATTGTATGGAAAGCTAATGAAACATTATAAACTAAACTGAATATTACATGTTGATAGTATACGTAATTCAAATTATACAGTAGTTCAAATCTTGAAAAGAGACAAAGAAGTTGACGTTTTTCGATTGTCGCCATTGAAAATAACGATTTCTTCCCTTTTTTATTAAAAATGTGCACCCGGCGAGTAATAATATAATGTAACAACCATTATACTGAGTTATATAAGAAGTATTCAGGTTTCATATTCCGAATACTAGAATGTAATCCGACTATTATATAGAGGTGAGTTGGCTTAGTAGTAGAGTGCTCGCTTTACAATACGATGGTCCGTGGATCGATCTCCAACAGGGTTGTTTCTAGGACTTTTTACAAAATTTGTAAATTACATCAATTAACTGTGGTGAACAAATCATTGCCTCTCCTTCATTCATTGGGAAAATGGCCAAAGACCGATGTGCATTCTCGTCCATTAGATGGGAACATAAACTGGCCGTTTCGGGAGCAGGATTTGAAACGCATACCTCGTTACATCTGGTCACTTTTCGCAAGGAGCAGGGATTTGTCCTGGTGATCGTTAATACATAATATGAATCTTACACTTCTGGGTCAGGCGCGCTGCGGCTGCAGCCAATGGACCAGCGCTTTGAGGAATTACATAAAGCACGATATAAGTAACGTACATTATTATTATTGTTATTATTATTTGAAGTTTAATTTTCGTGAGAAGTGGCCTATTTATCTAATGAGGATCTGATGATTATGTTTCATCCGCATAAACGCCGTATTCCCATATGGGCCGCAAACGTGATACGAAATTATCACAGAAAGCCTACACATGACTAAATAATTATCTGCCATGGAAGTAAAGTTGGTACATAGGCCTAAACGAAGAAGTGTAACATCCCTGTTTCTATAAATTGCTTAATATGTACCATGTGATACATTATATGTCAGATAATTGTATCGAAAACAAATATATATATAAGTTACATTTTGATACACCTTTTCAAAATGATGGATACACAATGGTATGTAAAAACAGACCTTTGAATGCTTCATATCATGCCCTATCTATAATTCGGGAGGAATATCTTATAATTATGATTATGCATTATGGGAAAACGCAAAGTAAATACAAATTATTTAACATTTTCAAAAGTGATATTTCATATAAACCCTTAATCCAACTTATATTCATATTTCCAGCTGTTTTTCAACCACAATGCAAAATATTACAAAGACTTGATCATCGGGAATAACCGCATAATTATATCCCACTCGGTGTTTTTACAGGATAGTACAGTTAGTTGAATATGTTGAAATACTCACTGTATATATATAACTCAGTTATGCTGACGAATAAGATATACGGTTCACTATGCAAGGCCCGGATCATACCATTTTATATCAACCTAAATATCCCTGGAAATTCAAGTAATCATGATGTTGCTAAGCGTAGTCTCAATATGTGGTTTATAGTATTCATCTTATTACTGTCAGTTTGTCAGTGCGTATGAATATGTCTACATATTGTCTCGTGTACGATTTTTCCAGCGTATGTGATATCTCATTAACAGTATCGTAATATTTATCTAAAACATATAAGTTTGTACACATATTTTAGTTATATGACTGCATTGCATTTCACAGCAACCTCACATATTGTAAAACTGCCATGTTACTTTATACATTAATGTGGTTCATAGCTGATATAGTCTTACCTTACGCATTAAACGAAAACATATTCCATATTATAAGCTGGGATGTTTCCTGATCAGAGTTATTTTTTAATAGCTTGCCATAATCGTTGGTTTTTCACTGACAGTGTCAATGCCTTTAATTTATGTATTGATATATTAGTTTGACTGTGGACGAGTTTTGAAAATACAGTACCTTATTATTACTTATCCTTACTTATGTTTTTATTCACTGGGTTTCAATTTAATATCTGAATTTAATTTAATTATTTCAGAATCTGTAATCTGCAACACCATATCAGTGTACCAACATGCCGATGTGCAGCTTCCGTGCAATACAATGGCTACATCCAACCTGGAATGGGTCTCGGAGGATGAAATCCTGTTCACGGCTGGCTTTAGGAACACTGATCTGAATGGACCGTTAACTGTACTAAACAACAATACACTCGAATTGCGCAATGCCACAGTCGATATGGATGGCACATTCACATGTATCGTTAATAATACAACCATCGCTTGTTACTACTTACATGTTATTGGTCAGTATATATTATAGTATTATATGAAAGTATGGGCCTACATAGTATAGTTAACCTATTTTTTGATGAGTTCAATGATTGAACATACTAGATAACACCACCTAGTTCAATATACAGTTTATAATGGAATGACTGTAACATCTAACTCATATATAATCCACGCTGTGATATCAAAATATATGATATAACAGTGAGCTCACATATGTATCATGGTATGTCATGTGGTGTTAATGGGATAATATCGTGTGGTTAAACATTATAATCATGGAGATGGTCAGAAAAATCACTTTAATCATTCAATGAAGTCACGGCAACAACAAAATGCGCTGTGGTTACATCTAAAGTGCGGTTCCATGAATATGTAATATTGTACAATTGGGAATTGCAATATCAATTATTGGACTAAAACCATCTTGGCAGTTATTAACCCTTTTCAGAATTGATCATGCCGAAATTGTCGTGGCTTTTTAAAATAGGTGTCATTTATTGTCATAAAGATCAGATTTAGCTGTTCATATGTAGGAAACGTATAGCTAAATACAAATAACAACAAAAAAGGTCACTGTAGTGTTTCAGTTTGTGGTAGAGTCGGGGTGAATAGTTTGAATACATTGACAAAAAGAAGAAACTTTAAATTGGGGAAAAAACATAATTCAAATCAAACAACATACCTCCAAAATGGAAACTACGATTTGTCATTTATAATTATTCCTTTATAATTATATCTTTATACCTACTGCTGGCCACAAAAATGATAAAATCCAAAGACATATATATAATACACGTGTATGTGGATTTTCAAGTTATTACAAGACTCCGAAGTGGTAAGAATTATTCGGCCTAGTTTATTATTACTATTAGGCCTAACGTTACTTTTGGACATTGTCAAAAAAATCAAATCGATTGTCAATTTCCAATGGATTGTTTGCACATGGACCCAAACGAAAGATAATTTACAGGAGATGTTATGGCATATATTTATATGTCATTATTTGGTGTGTATTTTGACTTATTTGACTATACGTGTGTTTCCTTCGAGAAGCAAAAATAAACAATATGGCGGCCCAATTTGCATAAATCAAATTTTGTCAGCTTTCAAATAAAGAAAAGTTCATAATAACACAACATATAGTTTCGGTATTTGATCTCAGATGATCTTTGACCTCCACCAATAATAACGCAAGTCTTGCATGCCTTGCGGTCAACATTCATACGACATTTGAACATTGTTGGACTTATTACATAAGTATTAAAGGCCATTTACCAGGATGTATCTGTACTTTAGTTGTAAGAACGCGTGGCATCACTTTAATCTTGATAAAGACGATGTTTAGCAAAGTGGTGTTTTGTACTTGCCAACTACAAACTTTAATATATTGATATAGAATGGCTGATGTTACTCGGGAAGCATTTTGTAGATCATTTTGTGCTCTATAATATGAACTAACATTTTTTTACAAACGCAGGTGTACCCATTAAGAATGTACACATATTACGTATGGCTCATAATTGATTGGAACATATTATGCTCCATCATTTTACAAATGGTAGATGGTAGACCTGCTGGTATATGGTTAGAAATATCAGCACTTCAACCATTTGTATGAATACTAATTATGTTTTAATAACTTCACTGTGATAGTAGTTGAGCAGTGCATATAACACAGTTGTATGAATACTAATTATGTTTTAATAACTTCACTGTGATAGTAGTTGAGCAGTGCATATAACACAGTTGCAAATTATAAATAGTACAGGTGAAATTACAGTAACACTTTCCATTTGAACGCGACACATTTACAGACAGACAAGCGGCCAATACAAAAATAACATCTAGAGTAGATAGTTTAATCATGTAATGAAAAAATAATAATTTTCATGAGTGCGAGCCCTAAAGGTAAAATAATTGAACTAGTGTGGATTTAGAGGTTTTCGGTTTCTAAAGGAAACAAAAACTGTTATTATTACATTGTATATACATTAATTGATATAAAACAAATGAGGTGAATATTTTAAACTGTTGATACATTCATAAGTGCGCCAATATTTTACGGACCTCTGAAACTTTAAAATCCAGCAAGATAAAACCATACAGTTAAGAAAACTAAATCAGTAAAACATCAGCAACTTATACACGTTTTCGTAAAACATCGGCATACTTCTACATGTTTTCGTAATATTTTAAAACATGAACCTTTCTGGTCTTATATCAATTCATGATAACATGTTGGGGTCCATGACAGCAGCATCCCAACATATGTATACTGATGTCGCAAATAACTATGTATGAGGTTATATGGCGAAGTAAAATGCAAAGTTATGAACAAAGGGTCTTCCGTTATTGCCTAAATGTTATAATGATGCACAATTATGGTACACATTAAAATGTTGCATGTACACATTTACAATATGATGGTCGCTACAGTTATACAATAATAAATATGTTGTGCAAATGCTGGAACCGTAGATAAATACCAATCGTTGAGTCATTTATTAAATCCAAAGAAGAAGACATTAACCACCCATAGTTTAAAGTAAAGATGAAAGTTCTTGATAGTTAGTAGAGTTATCATGCCAGTCAATATTACAATCCCATGATTGTTAGTATTTTAATTATATACCACTGTAAATGCTCAAATACAAATTTGTCGTGGTTAAGAAATATAAATATTAATCTTCTTCTGGAATAAATTTCAACTAAAGACACCAGTGCAGAAACACCTGATATACGAACACATTTATCTTTTCCAAAATAGCGAAATAAATATCAGTCAACTATGTTATATACCACATTTTACAGTGAACTATTATACCATAATATTAGTGCATATGTGACATACTCCGACAAAACAAGTCGGAGATCATCAAAAAATAGAAGTAAGTTAGTATATATGTAATATATATACATTTGAGCAACAAAAAATATCACCCAACAAAAATCACGATTAATTTTCTACTATGCCCTATTTTAAACCAGGGTAATATGCTACATAGAATATTGATATATTTGAGGTGGTCAATATCTAGGATTTGCAATTGGGATATGATCTGTTCAATTTTCAGTAAATAATGCATCAGGCTTAGGTGAGTTCGATATTGGGATACATGTCATCTGAAATTTATAATCTTATACTTTGTAGATAACTGAATATCTATATATGAAGACGAAGTTCAAATAAACAACAATAATATAGGTTTTAATGGTTTTATTTGGGATGGAAGCAATAAGACAATCGTTGAAAAAATATATGGAAGGCCGGATAGGACTAATATGAGATATGTTGTTAATTGAGACAGGCTATAGTACTGTTTATTGGTGTGATTTAGAGTAGTGTTGTCATTTGCAATATAGTGATAAGGAATTGACATATTAAATAATTGCCAGTGAGTTATTATAAAGTTCAGGGTGAAATACATGCCTTCATTATACAACAAGCTATCGATAGTACTACAGTTTATACTACAGCATTCTCAATGGGGTGCATTGGTCCGTCAACCGTTCAACTGATCAACCATTTGGGGAAAATGAAAAATAATTATCAAAGCAAAGCGTAAAATCATGGGATATGAATGAGTTTGGTGCAATTCGCACTGTAACAAATGTATATCTAAAGGGAAATTAGTGATAAATGGGAAATGAGTGATAAGCAATGGTGTGTATACAAAATGGTTTGAATTCGGGAAGAATGGCAGTGATTAGTGATAAATGAGTGTAGGGCAGTGATTTTGGGGTGGAATATAATAGTCGGTGGAAATGAGGGACTGTGATGCGAAATTTGTGTTTTAATTAGGCATCTGGGGAATCGCAACATTTGTGCCGCATCTAACAATTCTCATGCAACTGTATATCAAAATAACGGTTGCTTTAAATAGTGTAACGCGGGCCTGGTCTGCGGGCTACAGGCTTACAATTAAAATATGAGGACGGATTCGGACACAGAAATGTACTCAACTGACACAGGTTTTGTCGGCGAAAAGATTACAAGGTTGCCGCTCCTTTTCTGATTTATTACACTGCAATCCTAAAACCTACTGTTAAAACTACCGCTAAACTACTGACTTAACTACATATGTACATGGTAAGCGTGCATACTCTTTCAAAGTAGGAGACAACACTCCTTCTAAAC
>JAODAI010100432.1:0-11492 GCA_027575025.1 Scotoplanes globosa | reverse complement strand
GTCATAATAGTGTTGCCTCTACTAAATAGTTCAGCGTAACTACTATAGTTAATGAATGTGGCATCATGCCTTTACATTGACTTGAGTTGGGTGGGTCGAATGTAGGAACTATTGCATCTGGGATTACCCCATATGGTGCTTGAATGTTGTTACACTATTTGAATAATGCTGATTCTTTGGACGATATTTCCTCTTCGAATTATGTTTGTTTTGTCATCTATTTTGAGAGACTGTAACTCATCTTGTAATCTCTTACCTTCATCTATTTCCTTTCACGTTAGTTCAGGGCAGACATATATTCCATTTCAGTCCCCGAATTCACGGATAACTTTTGCGTGCGTTAATATTATTCGTTTTCTTCTTTCATCTTCAAGCTCAATAACCACAATTCTAGGTTTATCTAATGGTATGTTCTTTGACCCTAATATAATGACCTTGTACATGTTGACATCTCTCATCATCAAAGTGTCAAACATTACATTCACAGATTGTGTATCGTAATCATCTATTTGCTGTGCAAATATTTAGATGGAAATACAAAAAATAACTAAACAACAACAAGGAATTTTAAAATAAATCTGAATACAGAATAACAGTCTGGCGATTTTTTTTAAACAAACCAGTAGTATGTAAAGACTACGTATAAACCCTCAATATTGGCCTTTTGATCGTGATTGCTGATATATTTGATTAATTGTTTTATTGTAATTGCATATATTGATACTGATATATTGCAACATAGATTAACATATCATCCGTATATAAGGTATACAACGAAACAATAGTATTTACTGTGCAATATAATGCCTCACAAATTATGCAAAAAATATCCAGAATAATAATTATATCGTTGTATTTTGGTATGCTTAAATCAAATTTCAGATATTGACAGGGTATTTTTTAATTAGTTAATATAGTTTTGGATAATTTATACAATTAATAAACTTACTATGTTGAGCTAATCATCTGTTGTCGCACTTACCATCTTTAGGTTTTAGATGTGTGTCCACTTTTTGTCGATCTGGAAGTATACTGTTAGCTTCTGAAATTAAGGCAAATTACAATCATTGCAATTATGTAGACATACTTCATTCGTTTAACACAATTTACTCATAAATACTTTAATATCAATCAATTGGTAACATTCCGATTATTCTTGGTATTTTATCATTTGGATCGTATATTTTATGATTACGTAAATAATACCCGTTGCTAATGCATCAATGCATGATTTAGATTGAAATAAAAAAACAATAACTAAACAACAACATGGAATTTTAAAATAACTCTGAACACATAATAACAGTATCACAAATGTATTTTGTACGCTGACCAGTACGATGTAAGGACCGCGTATAAAACCCCAATAATAACTTTTATCGTAACTGTTGATGTATTTGATTAATGATTTTCTTTCAATTGCTTGTGTTGATACTGATACATTGCAACATAGAGTAACACATTATTCGCATATACAATATAACACGAAACACTAGTATTTACTATGACATGTAATGCCTTACAATTATTTAATAAAAAGTACAAAGAATAATTATCATATTGTTCAATTTTGGTATACTTAATTAAAAAATCAGATATTTGTGTTATTTATAATTAGTAAATACAGTTTTTGATGAGTACAATTTAAATGTTATAATGACTAAACTTACTATGTTGAGGTAATATGTTATCGTCTCCCTTACCATCGTTGGGTTTGATTTGTATGTCCTCTTTTTGTACATCCGGTAGTGTAATGTCACCTTCTGGCTTACTTTGATAAGTTTCTTCAGTTTCTGAAAATTAAGGTAAATTACAATCTATGCAAAAATGTAGATATACTTCATTTGTTGTAACACAATTTATCCATAAATACTTGAATATAAATCAATTGGCAACATTCAGATTATTCTTGATATTTTATCCTTTGGTAGTATATGTTATGCTTACGTAAATAATACGCGTTGCTAATGTATCAATACATGATTTAGATGGAAATCAAATATTTAAATGCTGGGATTTACTACCCAATTATGTAATAAAAAATCAAGAATAATAATTATATTGTTTTTTAGGTATGGTTAATTTAAATTTCAGATATTTGTATTATTTTTGAATTAGTTAATACATTTTTGGATGAGGATAATTAAATTGATATAATGACTAAACCTATTATTTTTAGCTAATCTGCGTTCGTCGCCCTTACTGTCTTTAAGATTGATATGTGAGAGCGCTTTTTGAACACCTGTCAGTTTAATGTGACGTTCTGGTTTATTTTGGTTAGTTTCTGCATTTTCTGAAAATCAAGGTAAATTAAAACGGCAATGAATTATATTGTAGACATTTTTATTTGTTTTAACACAAATTCCTGAAAAAATACAGGAATATCAATCACTTGGTAACAATTACACTATTATACATATATTATCCGTCGCGTCGTACATTTGTATAATACGATTTTGTAATATTTTAATATATTATATAAAGTAAATTAAATATACATAAGGTAAATAATTATATATTATATGTTCAAGTATGTTCATTTCGTATGTATATACATAATTTAATATTTCTGAAAACAAGATAAGGAAAATATGTAGCTATGCCATTACATTATTAAGCAATGAGACAATGAGTATTTATAATAGGAAATTGTAAGTAAATGCATAGTTATATTCGTTAATTTCTGTTCGTTGTTATTATTTGATTTTTGGTCTGATGATATAGATGTAAGTAATTTAATTATCAATTAGTTTATACTACTCGGCAGACAAATGTTATATATGCAACGCTAGGGTACAGTGACATACATGTCTGTTTTACTAATATGTTTAAATAATAGTCATATTACTTACACATATTTCAGAACTTCAGCGTAACAATGACAAATGTAATAATTGATGAACAATACACGATACTTATAATTCACCATATTATAATAAATTATGTTCCAAATGATTTGAGTGGAAATACAAACAATAACTAAACATCAAAATGGGATCTTAAAATGAATCTGATGGCAGAATAACAGTTTGGCAAAGGTATTTCTTACGATGACCTTTTACGATGTAAAGAACACGTATACACCCCCATGCCTGTTGAGATATTGGATTAATTAGTGCGTTTCAATTGCTTGTGTTGATACAGGTATAATGCAACATAGCGTAACACAGTATCCGTGTATAAGTTATGCCACCAAATATTAGAGTTTACTACGCAATGTAATGCCTTACAATTATGTAAACCAAATATCCAGAATAATGATTATATTGTTCTATTTTGGTATGCTTAATTCAAATTTAAGATATTTGTATTATTTTTAAGTAGTTAGTATATTTTTGGATGAGGATAATAAATTGATAACATTACTAAACCTACTACTTTTAACTGGTCTGCGGTCGTCGCCCTTACTGTCTTTATCATTGATATGTGAGCCCGCTTTGTGTCCAGCTGTAAGTTTAATGTCACGTTCTGGTTTATTTTGATTAGTTTCTTCATTTCCTGAAAATTAATGGAAATTTAAACGGCAATGAAATAATGTAGACATTCTTAATTTCTTTTAGCACAAATTCCTACAAAAATACAGAAATATGAATCACTTGGTAACAATCACAATATTCTTCACATTATACCCTTTGTTTCGTACATTTTGTTCTCACGTATATACTATGCGTTGCTAATATTTCAACATAAAGTAAATTAACAATAAAAAATGTAAATGATTAAATTATGCGTTCACTTCTGCCCATTTCGTATTTATGTACATAGTTCAATATTCCCAAAACCAAGGTAAGGAAAATATACAGCTTTGCTATCATATTAGTAAGCAATAACACAATGCATATTTATAATATGACATTGTAAGTAATTGAATTGTTATATTCGTTGACCTTTTGTTTGTTGTTAGTATTTTCATTTTACTCTGATTATAAAGCTTTTGGTAATGTAATTATCAATTAGTTTATCATTGTCGGCCGACAAATGTTATCTATGCCATGTGAGGGTACGTGCAAATACATGTCTGTTTCACTAGTATGTTTAAATGGTGATCATGTTAGTCACCTTTTTTTCTGAACTTCAGGGTAAAAATAACAAATGTCATAATTGATGAAACATACATGACACTTATAATTGGCCGTACCAGTATACATTATGTTCCAACTGATTTTGATGGAAATACAAACAATAACTAAAGTATCAACTTTGTATTTTAAAACGAATCTGACTAGAGAATAACAATCTCGAGAAGGTATTTTTTAAGATGACCAGAACGATGTAAGGAAAACGTTTAAACCCTCAATAATGACCTTTTTATTGTGACTGATGATGCAGTGAATTAAGTATTGTGTTAAAATTGCTTGTGCTGATATTGGTATATTCCAAAATAGAGTAACAACACATTATACATGTAAAATGTATGCAACGAAATACTGGTATTTACTATGCAATGGACTGCGTTACAATTATGTAAACGAAATATCCGGAATAATGATTATATTGTTCTATTTTGGTATACATAATGTAAATTTAAAATATTTGTATTATTTTTAATTAGTTAATACATTTTTGGATGAGGATAATTAAATTGATATAATGACTAAACCTACTATTTTTAACTGGTTTGCGGTCGTCTCCCTTACTATCTTTAGGTTTGATACGTGCGTCCGCTTTTTGTCCACCTATCAGTGTAATGTCACGTTCTGATTTATTTTGATTAGTTTCTTCATTTTCTGAAAATTAAGGAAAATTAAAACGGAAATGAAACAATGTAGACATTCTTAATTCATTTTCTGCTCAAATTCCTGCAAAAATACAGGGATATGAATCACTTGGTAACAATCACACTACTCTTCACATGTTACCCTTCGCGTCGTACATTGTATTCCTACGTATATAATATGCGTTTATAATATTTCAATATAAAGTAAATTAACTATACATAATGTAATGATTATAGTATGCGTTCACGTCTGCCCATTTCGTATGTCTGTACATTGTTTAATATTCCCAGAAACAAGCTAAGGGAAATATACAGCTTTGCTATCACATTTTTAAGCAATAACACAATGGTTATTAATAATAGGACATTGTAAGTAATTGCATTGTTATATTCGTTGACCTTTTATTCGTTGTATTTAGTTTCTGTTTTACTCTGATTATATAGCTTTTGGTAATTTAATTATCAATTAGTTTGTCATAATCGGTAGACAAATGTTATCTATGTCATGCGAGGGTACATGCAAATACATGTCTGTTTGACTAGTATGCTTAAATAGTGATCATGTTATTCACATTTTTTTCAGAACTTTAGCGTAAAAATGACAAATGTCATAATTGATGAAACATACATGACACTTATAATTGGCCATACCAGTATACATTATGTTCCAAATGATTTTGATGGAAATACAAACAATAACTAAAGTATCAACATTGTATTTTAAAAGGAAACTGACTACAGAACAATAATCTCGAGAAGGTATTTTTTAAGATGACCAGTACGATTTAAAAAACGTTTAAACCCTCAATAATGACCTTTTTATTGTGACTGATGATGTAGTGGATTAAGTATTGTGTTAAAATTGCTTGTGCTGATACTGGTATATTCCAACATAGAGTAACAACACATTATACATGTATAATGTATGCAACGAAATACTGATATTTACTACGCAATGGACTGCTTTACAATTATGTAAACATAATATCCACCACAATGATTATATTGTTCTATTTTGGTATGCTTAATTCAAATTTAAAATATTTGTATTATTTTTAATTAGTTAATACATTTTTGGATGAGGACAATTAAATTGATATAATGACTAAACCTAATATTTTTAACTGAGCTGCGGTAGTCACCCTTACTGTCTTTAGGTTTGATACGTGCGTCCGCTTTTTGTCCACCTATCAGTGTAATGTCACGTTCTGGTTTCTTTTGATTAGTTTCTTCATTTTCTGAAAATTAAGGAAAATTAAAACGGAAATGAAACAATGTAGACATTCTTAATTTATTTTTTGCACAAATTCCTGCAAAAATGCAGGAATATGAATCACTTGGTAACAATCACACTATTCTTCACATGTTACCCTTCGCGTCGTACATTTTGTTTTTACGTATATAATATGGGTTTCTAATATTTCAACATATATATAAAGGAAATTAACTATAAATAATGTGGATGATTATATTATGTGTTCACGTCTTTCCATTTCGGAGGTCTGCACATATTTTAATATTTATGAACACAAATTAAGGAAAATACACAGCTATGCCATCACATTATTAAGCAATAACACAATGGTTATTCATAATATAACATTTTAAGTTATTTTATTGTTATATTGGTTGACCTTTTGTTCGTGATTTTTATTTTGTTTTCTTCTGATTATATATATTTTGGTAATACCATTATAAATTAGTTTGTACTTATCGGCTGACAAATGTTAGCTATGCCACGCGAGGGTACAACAATGATAAATGACATAATTGATGAAAATACACGCCCCTCATAATTAACCATACTAGTATATATTATGTTCCAACGGATATGGATGGAAAAACAAGCAATAACTACTAAATATCAACATGGAATTTTAAAACAAGTCTAACTTCAGAATGGCAGTCTTCTGAAGGTTTGTTTTATACTGACCAGTTCGATGTAAATAATACGTATAAACCCTCAATAATGTCCTTTTTATCGTGACTGCTGAGGTATTATATTAATTAGTGTGTTGTAATTGCGTCTGTTGATACTGGGATATTGCAATATAGAGTACCACATTAGCCGTGTATAAGGTATGTAGCGAAATATTGGCATTTACTACGCAATGTACTGTCTTACAACTAAGTAAACAAATACCCAGAGTAAGGATTATATTGTTCTATTTTGGTACGCTTAGTTTAAATTTCAGATATTTGTATTATGTTTCATTAGTTAATTTTGTATCCACATGGCAGTTCAATGTCACATTCTGGTTAATGTTGATTATATTCTTCATTTGCTGAAATTAATTTAAATTAAAACGACAATGAAATAATGTAGACATTCTTGAACAAATTCATGCAAAAATACGGGAATGTCAATCACTTGGTAACAATCACACTATTCTTCACATGTAAACCTTCGCGTCTTACATTTTGTTCTTACGTATATAATATGCGTTTATAATATTTCAACCTATATATAAATAAAATTAACTATACATAATGGAAATTATTATATTATTTGTCCACGTCTGCTCATTTCGTATATCTATACATATCTTAATATTTATGAAACCAAGTTAAGGAAAAGACACAACTATGCTATCACATTGTTAAGCAATAACATAATGGTTATTCATAACATAACATTTTACGTAATTGTATTGTTATATTCGTTGACCTTTTGTTCGTGATTATTATTTTGTTTTCTTCTGATTATATAAATTTTGGTAATACCATTATCAATTAGTGTGTAATTATCGGCTGACAAATGTTATGCCACGCGAGTATACAACAATGACAAATGGCATAATTGATAAAAAATACACGACACTTATAATTCACTATACTAATATATATAATTAGGTATCATATGTGTTTGTGGTTCACTGCACTAGCAATCGAATTTCGGAATTTCGTAGGGTAAGGTGATACAAATCAAACAATTGTATTGTTATACATGTACATATCACTACTCTAACAAGAACCTGTACATTTGGATAGAACTGTGCATGGCAATATAACTTTCCTGCATTTGCAGTTTGTACGGCAGCCATTGGTACAACCACAATGCAACAGTTCTCTGCACACCTTACTAGCTTCAGGACGGTCACTCCAGAAAACTTCGCAGGTACCAGATTTGTCTCTCTCTCTACCTCATGTATCCCTAAAAAGTGATGAGAAAGAATGCACTAACTAACTGCATCATCATTGGCCGAAGCGTCTCCATATCGCCCTACTCCTAGCCCTGACCCTCTAATCGCCAACCCCACCAAGCTCTTAAAATCCCTCTCCCCAGTAGGCCAACTTCCATGTGCGACATCGCCCTTTTCTGGAGACGCCCATCGTCCATGAGCTTCACATGTCCAGCCCACCTGAATCGCCCCCTTATCACCCTTTGTGTAAGACTCCTAGGCATCCCAATCTCCTCCCTTATATCATCCAACATCCTTCTTTCCGCCCGCTTAACGCCCGCCTAACCCCGCTCTCCTCCAGTTATTTGCACACACTTGAAGATGCTGTTGCTGAGCATTAGACGTGGCCATGGTCTCATCCTCGTAAATACATGCTGGAATAACACATGTACCCATTACTTTCGCTTTTAATTTATTTGAAATGTGACTATATGTCATAACCCCCTCGACATTTCTCCAGGCCAGAACCCCTGACTGAATCATAACGCACCTCCCCATCGGACCGTATATCTCCAGATATCATACCACCTAGATATGTAAAACGATTCCCCCCGCTTAATATCCATTCCTGCTAGGGAAATACCCAATCCTGTCGCTGCAAACCCACTGACAAAACCTCTGTCTTAGCCAGGCTCACACGTAACACATGATTCTCAAATAACACCTTCCATTATACTAACACCTCCTGTAACTCCTGTTTGCTGTCGATAACTACTGCCATATCGTCTGCATAGCAGATTGCGTAGCACGTCCTTGGTGCTGACCTTTCTGCTAATCACATCCATTACCATAATAAAAAGTAGTGGACTAAGGGCACTACCCTGTCTGAGCCCAATATTTACCCCAAACTCTTCGGACATCATTGAACCAATCAAAACGTCAAATAAAAATACATGGAGGTAATTTGTACACGGAATATGCAGGAGTGTTCGAGGACTAAGCCTAGCAAGCTAGTTTCTGTCGGATACTGAACTGGACTCATAACTTGGGCATAGCGTTCAGGAGGTTGGTGTGCGCAGATGAAAGACGAAATGGCAGGGTGCAAAGCCTAGTTCGTCTTGTGGATGTAATTCTTGAAGTGTTGCAACCCTCCAGCGGCAACACCAGTCTCATCCAGTTCGTTCCAGTCCTTTACTATTCTTAGACTTAATAGGAAAAAGAGTTTCTAAATTGTTATGTTACATTAAAATTCCAGCGACGGGCTGCAATGAATGAATGAATAGGTTTCCTGGCCCTTTTCAACGCGATGGTTATATGAGCCACCCAAGGCCTTTGATATACCAGTTAGAGCCACTGGAATATAATCATCATACGGGCTGCAAGGTTCATCAGTGGAGACTATATATTCAGGTAAAGTATGAGGGTTACATGTCAGGACTGCTCACAAAGCTTAACATCGTTAGGCGACGTCTGACACGCTGCTAAGTCGCCTCTCGTTTCTTCCGTTGCACCATGCCCTATGGATTTCTGGGACGTATTGATGATTGAATCGATACAGTTGTAATTTTTTTAGCGTTTGTGTCTTGATGATCTATTTCGAAAGGTGGTATATGGTTCAGCTGGAATAGCCACAAGGTTGTTTATGATTTTATATAATGTTCAATATTAGTTTATTCAATATGGGATGGTGGTAATAATTAATATGTGATACAGTGCTTTGTCAAGTCTTAGGTCGGAGGCTAGGCCTGGGCTAGGCCTATTATCATATTCATAAGACCATAATCAGCAAAGAAATACAGAGCATATAAATTATAAGACAAGTCTTAACATGTGTGTGTTTGTTACGTTGTTTTTATAATACCGAGCCTCAGGCTGTAGTCTATTTAACTTAGGCCTAGGCCTAGTGTTAAGATAATGCACAGAAGTTTGACGATAGGATAGGACTTGTGAACGTTGACTTCCATCTCATCCAGCATGTCGAAAGTAAACATGCTTCTATTTCTAAAATATAGTAAATAGATGACTGTTAAATGTGTGCAATCTCTTCCAATAAATTAAAATATTTATTCAACTATAAAAACAGATGCTTAAACCTTTTCTCAACGTTTTAATGTGTGTGTCAAGTGGTAGTTTACTTTTCAGCTGTCGATTTTTAACTGTGTGTAGGCTAGGCCTACTTACACTACGTAGCCTATCATATGTTACATGTACGTGCAATCGCAATGGACCTTTATATTCAGAAAACTGATTTGCTGGAATCTATTTTGGTATTAACTAAATAGTAATACATGGTTGGCAGCACCGCGATCGCCATGGAAGGGATCGAGGGGTTCTGAATGGCGTAGCCAGCGGGGTTGAGCTAGGGTGGAAAATGCCACCCCACATAAATTTTGGGGTAGTTGAAGAAGGTGACAAAAATAAAATGGAAGATAAAAAACGAATTATTGCCACCGCTATACCCGGTCGTGAGTGGCGTACGTCAATGGGGTGGGTTATCCCCCATTGGCTACGGGGAAACACCCATATTTACACACAAAAAGAGTGGGGACAATGAGGAAGGTGAAAAAAAGAAATGGGAGATAAAAATGATAATATTATAACTGAAAAGTAATTGCCACAGGATGGACGATCGACCCGGCCTCCTCCACCCGGACGCGACGGCGCCAGTGGGGGTGTCGGTACGTGGGGTGAGGGGTATCAGTGTGTGTGGGGTTGGTATGTGGAGCACAGCTACACCTTCTAATTTGGAAAGAACTGTTGACTCCTTCGGGGATTTTTTATTATTTATAGGGCCAATAACACTGCATGGTGTAAAATAATCTGTGACACAAGGATTTCCCCGAAGAATACAATAATATTCCCCGAGTGGTTCTAGATGTCCCAGAGAAAGCCCATTTCTTCCGCGATAGAGGGATATTTCCCCAGACGCGGTCTGAAATATTGCTTATAATTTGTGATATTGACCTAAGTTATTAAGGCAATTTTAAGATTTTACTATATATTTTTAATCATATAACGATAGCCTCAGTCCCCCTCCCCTTTTCGGGGAACGTCAGCCTTCCCGCAAACCCCAACACTGCCGTTGCCTTCGCCATAGGTAATGTATAGGCTTAGCTGGGTAGCTATGCCATGGGTGATGCATGGATGCTTGTTGAAACGCAGTAAGATACAACTCCGGGCCGGGGAGGCACACGTTTGGGTCGCACATAATAAAGGCTACCGTGCCACAACTTTATTATACACACATCAGGATTAAACTAATCATAATTTCCACATATATAGTCAGTGGTACAACACATCCGGCAGGGTGGGGAAGGGGTGCCACCCGGATTTCTCCGACAGGGTTACCTTCGCCAATCATGTGGGAAATTTTCTCCGTCAGAGAAGCATAGTATAGGCCTAACACACGTTTATATTTTGAAATTGGTGCTACGTACGTGCATATCAGTCAAATTTTATTTATACGATGGCGGCACCCGCCGTACTTTGACACTTTGAATTATATAGCTATAGGTGAAAAAGCTAGCACCATTTTGCATCTAAGCTCATTTGAAGGACAACAAAAAATCGGTACGCTCCGCGCGAAACGAATTGACGCACCGCTTATATGGTGAAATGGGGAACAACTTTTACTTCTCCCCCCCCCCCCACCC
>JAODAI010100321.1:0-11493 GCA_027575025.1 Scotoplanes globosa | reverse complement strand
ATTTATTAGTTGTGTTTGACGAGTGCAAGTTCTACTACAGTGTCGGCTAAGTCTTTTAATTATTTCCTAATTATTTTGCATTTATCTACCGTTTTATGTTTCCCGATTTGAATTGACACAGCACAGTTGAGCGCTTTTGTTTTCTATACATTAGCTTTTGTTCTATCTGACGAAAGCCTGGGATTCGGGTCAAATTTTTGTATGTTTTAAAATTTGTTCTCCAGTTTTACAATTCTATATGTTCGGTGTTCCTTCCTTAACCCTAACTGCATGGAGGGGGAGGCCCCCCCCCCTCCGAACTTTACATGACTGCATTGCAGCCGCTTCTGGTATCATTTTTTCCTCCTATGACCTTTTCCGCTAATGTTTTGCGCACATTTTGAGACCATATTTGGGACCACAGGTCCCCCCGTTGACGGGTTACACAACATTTAGTAAGCACATGTCGAAGATATCTTCAATTTTTCCATTATATCTGCATATAATGTGTACAATGCAACAGACGAGAGGGTAGTGTAATATTAATCTCTAATTAATTGACCTATACACTAATCTAAAGGGTATTGTAATATTAATCTCTAATTAATTGACCTATACACTAATATAAAGGGTATTGTAATATTAATCTCTAATTAATTGACCTATGCACTAATATAAAGGGTATTGTAATATTAATCTCTAATTAATTGACCTATACACTAATATAAATGTGTCAACACTAACCTAAGACGTCCAAAGAACTATTAACAATAAAATACATAAAAAATAAAACAATATAATACATAAGAAATTAAACAATAGAATACATATGAAATTAAGAAACATATTGATGAAATACATGTAAATTTATGCAAATTAGTGTACATTAGCGTGTAAATACAAGATTTTCAACAGAAGCTCTATTCTTTTTTCCTAAAAAGTCTATTCCTAGATTTTCTAAGTATCGTAATTCATTTTTCACATTAATTTAGAAAATAATGGCCTTTACTTGAATATTGTCAAAATTTGCTTATCGCGCAATCAATTGTACAATATTTTTTATTAATGATTTCTTCAGATTTTTGGCCGCCATCGTGTTCATAACATGATTATTTATTTCCATGCAAATTTTCAGGTCGATCGGTGGGAGTTTAAAGTATCAAAATAGCCCAGTGCAGTTAGGGTTAAACCAACGCTGGATTCAACAGTAGGTGCACACCGTCTAAAATATAATAATAGGTGTACACCACAAAATGTTGATTCCTAACACATTGAAGCATGCTATGTTGCATATATCAGTCAATGTGTATTATCACGGTATATTCTGATAATATATGCACCCTAAACACAAGATATGTATCTAACTGAGGGATACGCTTTCTTAAGACAATTGTGTGTCACCGTAATACACAATTTGAAACACTAAGAAATACTGTGTGTTGTCATATTATGGTGTTCTAGGCGACATGTGCTGAACCAATTTTCAAGTTGCCACGTGGCTATTGACATTCATTGTATATAAATAAAAAATAGTGTATTCATGTACATGGAGGTATTCACTATGCAGTGTACTATATTTCAACAGTACATCATGCATCCATTATGTAGTAACACTGCATAATGAATGAATAGGTTTCCTGGCCCTTGTCAATGCAGTGGTTATATGAGCCACCCAAAGTATTTGATATACCAGTTAGAGCCACTGGAATATAATCATCATCACTCCGACGCTCTATCAACTGAGCTAACCGGTCAGTTAGAAGTAGGTGCTCTCGCATATGTACACCTAAAGCATAGGTACACCTATAATACACCATTTGAAACTCCCTAAAGTCATCTTAATATATATATATATATATTTAAATCAACCGTTCATTATCAAGGCAAAACAAATATTTATATATATATAATATACATATAAATATATATTTATACATATATATATATATATATATATACATATACATTTGTTTATATACATATAAAGATCCACATATGATTTCTTCTTCAACAATCACACATATCTATGATATTTTTTTCAGAAATATCTGCCAGATTCATCCGTCGTAGAGGCCAAAGTATGTGACTGCTCCGTACCTGAGAATCTGACGTTGCAGTGCCGGGCTAGATGAAGACAGATTGTAGGTCAAAGGTCAAAATGATTTATAGTTGTGAGGCGACATATCAGGTCATATATTATGTCATATTGGTGGATTCAACACAGAGGCTAAATGAGCCACCCAAAGCCTTTCATACACCAGTTAGAGCCACTGGAATATAATCACTGATTGTGATCGATTGATAATGTGTTTCCTTGTCCTTTTCAACACAGTGGTTGTATGAGCCACCCAAAGCCTTTGGTACACATACCAGGTAGAGCTACTGGAATACAATCATTGTCACTCCGTATTCAAACCCCTGACCTTTCGATCTCAAGTTCATTGCTCTATCGACTGAGCTATATGGTCAGACAAAGAAATTGACAAACGAGAAGATAGTCGGGTATATTGCATACACAGTATAAAATAACAGTGACCTCGCAAAATAGGCGGCCCACTATTTGATATATATGACGGTCTTCTGCTTATTGTACTGCTTTTTATTTGGTTTCCAAAATCAAGGACATATTACTTTTTAGGTCACCATCTTTTTATGAAATTGCACATACTCAAGTATATTACAAATTAAAATATTTTTAAAGAAAACATCTCTTAATTTAATTATATCAAATTTGAGAATTGTCGGCATAATACTCCCGTGTCACCTTCCATAATAGAGGAACTGCCCGTTACGTCATTTCATCAAATTTAGCAGTATTATACTAGGTGCGGGATTCACGTAATTGGATTTGGAATCACGCATATTGTGGGGCTGGGGGAGGAGGTGGTAGAAAAATCCCTCTTTTTCATTTTTACCCCATTTTTTTAAAGAAAAATACCGTTATCCAGGTGATATCACACTGTTTTCATAATTTTAGCTACTAACCACATAGTCTTGCCAAGAAAAACACAAAATTTAGCATTTTAAGTGACAAAATATATTTTATTTTCCCAGAGGGAAAAAGTCCTTCTAAAAAAATAAAATCCCTCCTTTTTTAAACATCAAAGAGGGATTTTTGAAATCCCTCTAAAATATTTGAGCCTATAGCACCAGCCTTCGTCACTTCTAAGCTAGATTTCCTTAACTCATTACTATTCGGTCTTTCTGACCAAAGTATCCACAAGTGGCAAAGAATTAAAAATACCGCTACTCGTATTGCGAAAAACAAAAGGAAACACTGTCATGTATCTCAAATTTTAAAGGAACTACATTGGCCTCCTATAATTTTCATATTAAGTTCAAACTGCTCGTGATGACATTCCGTGCAAAATATTTTAAGCAACCGGTTTATCCTGCAAATCTCGTTGATCCTTACATCCCTGTTCGTGGCTTGCGTTCAGCGGATAAAGCTTACTTATCAGTACCTATCCATCATTAAAATGATGTGGTGGTAGATGATTTTCTTAGGCATCATCCACACTGTGGAACCAATAGCCTGATATTTATTTATTTATTATCTTTAATCCAGAAAATTACATTTCCATAATAAGAAGACCGAAAAAATATATAAGAAACTTAAGAAACCTAGGAAAAAAACACACACGTGGGGACTGAGAACACGCATATTAACCATTAACATAGTTCCTCCAGTGACGTTTCGAGATGAAATGAACTTTGTCCGACAACAAAATCAGACTTATACAATACATCATACGTCAACCAATGTACAAATAAAAGTGTTACAACACCTGAAATATTTATTCACAAACTTTTGGTATACAGACATATGCAACAATTGCACATTTTTAAAACACATGTGACACTACATGGAATGTCCGATTTTGACGGAAATGGTGTTAAAATTTTCACAAGACAAGGAAAAAAATCATAGAAGAAAAAGTATACGCCGAGAGGTTATGATGCCAGCGAAAAAATATCGAGGGGGAATTATGCCCACCCACTCGTGTAAGTAAGGGTTAACCGTTTATGTTGACTTCATTATTTTAGACGCTTGACTAATTATTTACCTTTGTAAGGGGTAGCGTTGATCCAAATTCGAGGAACAGAGGGTTGTGTTTTTCCCGGGATCCATGTTCCCTCACAGTCTGTACTGAAATGACTAAATGTTAACCACGGCTAATGACGTCATTTCAATATATCAGGCAGGTAGAAGATGTGTAATTTAATTTTGAAATATACACCGGGATAGATAATATATCTAGATGGTTCCATTTACATAAATGTCACAACCGTATAGCCTCCGTCACTTCTCAGGGGTTCGCCAACGAACTTGAGGTTGATCCTATATAATTACGACACCACCATTTTAAAGGGTTACTATTGAATGAGAAGGATCGTGGGGGTTAAGTGGGTGGATAGGATGAGGATGGTTGATATACGGGGGAAGATTGGGATGCCTATATGGAGTCTTACGGAGAGGGTGATAAGGGGGCGTATCAGAGGTGGGCTGGGCATGTTGTACGGATGGACGGTGGACGACTTCCTAAAATAGCGTTGTCGCAAGTGGATGTTGATAGAAGGGGTATAGGGGGAGACCTCGGTTGAGATGGAAGAACTAGGCCTATGTTGAGAGGGATCATCTTGGGAGAGCTGGTGGGGATGGAGATTGAAGGGATGTGGCTGTGGTTATAGAGGGACCGGGTGGAGGGCTTGGTCAACCAGATGCGACTGCCAGTTAACATTTTCTTCCTCACCCCTCATAATATCAGTATTAAGGATTCACGAGGTATGAGAAAGAGAGAAAGGCGGGACTATCAATGCATTTTATAACCAAGTAATATAGATGCATAGGATATATATATCCCAGATATATTACATATGATTGCTATAGCCCAATTTTGCTACGATTTGAACAAATAATGTAGAACATCGATCAAATTATACTATGGCAGCTGTATGGTGGTATACAAACACCATTATACAATTATGGCATTGTAGACTGTAATGGGCCTACGAGTTTCTAAATTATGAAGTGTGAATAACTGTTTTATTGACGGAATCATGACTTAGAGGTCAATTGGTATATTGAATATAATTCCCATGATGTTTTATAAGGGTAGGGTATGCAGGGTAGCATCTGGCTCAACCTTCCAACGCAACATGGTTCAACGCACCCCATGCCGCGCCCGGTAGAGCTAGCCGAGCAACTGTTTTTACCCGATAATCGAGGTACCACACTCCAAGTCTATCCAAACATATGCCGCTCTGCTATCACACGACTTTCATTGGCAATATTTTGACAAGGAAATGAGTATACTCCCATATAGCTATAGTAGGCTATACGTGTACTAATAGGCCAACGGTGACAGCTCCATATTCCGACAGCCCGATGTTCCGACAGCCATATGTTCCAACAGCCCTATATGTTCTGACAGCCCTATGTTCAGACAGCCGTATGTTCCAACAGCCATATGTTCTGATAGTGGAAAATAAGAAAAATAAAAAGTGTTCGTCGCAAAATGCATTTTTGACCTTGAAATATACTATGATATAGGCCTACACGTGAAATATACTTTTTTTCGGTAAAATTTATGTTAGAATTTTTTTCGGATGTTATTTTGTTTTTGAAATACAGGCTGTGCGTGTGGCAATATGGTAGTGATACATTTGCCTGCAAGTCGGGAGACTGAATAGTGTCTCCAACTCTACTGGATGTCGGGTCATACCAAATAATACTAGTACATGTTGCCTTCTTGTTTGATGTTCATCGTCCGAGATTGTAGCATGGTCAACAATGCAGTGATCATCGATTAGGACAACATCCAAGGACGCGGCTATTAAGCCCGAATGTTACAAATGAGCCGTTAAACACAACCAAGTATAATTTAATTAATATTATGCATATTACAAATAGTGAATGCGTATAGTATAGTGTGTGACTCTACTTCTGTAGTATACATATTATATAATGGATGCTTTCTACTACGAAAAACATTACTGTACCGTTCGCCCGGATACGTGCTACTTTTTGAATCCCCTGAATGTACCAGTGAATTATTTGTACCGACTTCGTGGGATAGGTAGGCTACCTGAAATACTTTTCGCTTGAAAAACACTAGAAGTATAACAAGTCACCCATACTCGTATACTATGGAACGCCGAAAGGGTAAACTACATTGTCGTAATTCATTTTGTTATGTCATTTCGTTATTTCATGTCGTTATTTCATGGGGTTATGTCATGTCGTTATTTCATGCCGTTATGTCGTTATTTAATTTTGTTATTGTATTTCGTTATTTCATGGAGTTAGGTCATGTCGCTATTTCATGCCGTATGTCGTTATTTCTTGGCTTAACAAAATCAGTGGTGGCGCTATATATAAATACAGCCCAGAACCGTATGCTCTAGTAACTAACTTAAAATTTTAAAGTTTGGCCTGCCACACTTGCACGCTTAGTAGGCCGGGCGCCCAGAGATTTTATTCAGCTGAGAGCCTACACAAGGTTTGATGGTGGGAATATGTTGGTACTGGCCCAAGTATCACCATTCGGTGTTGCTGCCTGGTCCTATCCTATATAGGTGGCCTGGGGGTCCCCAAATAGAGGGCCCAAATAAACATTTATTCAGCTGAGCCGAGATACAAGGGCAAATATTGGTGGATACCATTCACCGAGGGTCACCTTCGGTGAAAATGCTAATGACATCAACTTGGGCCTATACAGGGCCATAAACAGTAGCTTTAAAGACCACGCCCAGAGGTGTTTATTCAGCTGAAAAATACACGGCTAAATCGTTTTGCAATGTAACCGTTTATATTATAAACTAATAATTATATTTTAAAATAAGTTATATTTTTCGACAGGCCTACCAGGAACCCACTAATTGTACCAACCCATTTTAGTAAATATACTGGTCAAAACTAGCAGAGGTTGGTATCAACGTGAAATAGTTGAAACAGGTACCCGGTTGATTACTCAAGTATAGCATATATTATGCATTTTTGTAGTGGAAGTTATACTACCTGCTATTGGATTGGCAGTGGCGGATTCAGGGTTTTTAGAAGGGGGGGGGGGGCGCCCCATACATTTATGTAATGGAATTATCGGTGAATAGTGTAACATTAATGAAAAAACGGGGGAAGCGCGCCCCCATCCCCTGGGTCCGCGCCTGATTGGTGTAGATTTAGGGTCATTTCTGTATTTTGGTACTGTTATTTCTTGTGTTACCGGGCCCCAGGCGCGGGTCCATGAATTTTCGCAGGGATATTCACTGATTTGTTGGTTCCACTTAGGCCTATAATACACTATTTAAGCGGGGCGCCACATGATAGTTTGGGCAACGTAAACTTCAACTTGTTTTACCGTGTATATTTCTTTCACATTATTTGAGGGATTCATTATACCTCATGTTCCGTTTTTTTATTTTTGAAAGATGATAACAATTGACCCTAAATTTCAGAAAATGTTGCACTAGATTGCATCTATGGACACAAAATTTGTTTATTCCACTGATCTGTATAATACACTATCTAAGCGGAGCGATACCGTGGTTGGCGCGCAGCGCACAAGAACATTTTGAAAAGCTAAGTATCATCCTTAGATGCAATCTGGTGCAACATTTTCTGCAATATAAGGTCATCTTTGTATCACAAATTTACCTTTTTTATTTGTATTATCCTTCAAAAATAAAAAAAGCGGAACATGGTGTAGGCCTATAGTCTAATTAATCTCTCAAATAATGTGAAAGAAAACAAGCTTACGTTGCCTAACAATAACCGATTTTACTTTAAAAAACAACACCGAATCCAATTGATATTTTTACAATTGTTTGGTGGTCGCCAGCATGTGAATATAGCCACATAGCGGGGGGGGGGGGGGTCGAACTAATAATATTTGTGTATAATCGATCAGATCCACACATATAAACTCCAGGTTATATTTGAAAAAAGAGTGGAACTAATTGGACGCACTTTAATTGCGAAGCTGGTTGGGTCGGGTACGTGCTTCTCCCTGGATTTTTTTAAAAGCAAGGGGCTGAAATACGTTTTCCTGGCATCCATGAATCAAATACTGGCCTAATATAACATTATACAATTATCGGCTGAAATGCGTTTTTCTAGCACCTATATATGAACCAAATCACTGCGTTATAATAATACTTTTTCAGCCTGAAATTTAGGCTTGTAAGAATCACCTCTGAGCAAGGGCATCTGGGCCCCCGGACCTCTCCCTGGATCTGCGCTTAGCCTGGGGTCCGATGCTGATAATATGTCTTGTATAATTAATCATTGATATAACTAAACTGGTTACGTTTGCAAAAATGTGGGCGCAACAGCAACTGCGAAAATTCGTTTCCCTGGCACATAAGAAAAAAAATAATAATAGGCTAATGATATCGGCATATGGAAGGCATATTAAAAATCACCACTGAGCATCCGCATATAAGGCATATTAAAAGAATAAACGCCGAGCAAGGTACTTTCGACGCTTTCGTCATTCCGTGACCATGGAATAAACAAAATTGGCTATGCTTTTTTATGGTTGGTCATGTGAACTGAAACGGTGGAGGAAATAAACTTAAAATAAATTTGAAACACTAAAGTTAAACCTCTTTAAAGTGAATAGTTAACACCGATTGGCTATCGACGGACAACACCTTCATTTGCAGACAGCTGAGACCACAGATAAATTAGGTACATAGATTGGCCAAAGTGTACGTGAGTTGATTACTCAAGTTACCTCCTATTTTTTTTGCGATATCATTTATATCTTCGTTCACCTTATATCTTACTATATTTATGAATTATTTATAGAATATTTAACAACCAAAGTATTTTTAACAGATGTTTAAACAGGTAAATGCAATGCTCCAATCATTAGTTGAACTTCATTTAGAGTATTTCTAACTGCAGTGAGAATAACAACAATATTCTGTTCTTGTATATTTTGGCCAATCGTACGGTATATTAAACATGGCATTATGATATGATCGATCATGCATTGAATTTGTATAATTAGCACTGTGTTTCACGTTTATTCGATATTCGATTCATGTCCGAGACTCGCGAGAGGTGCTGGATAATTTCCCGGTGGACTTTCCTGAAATATCGGACACAAAGTCAACTTTCTTGGAATATATTTCACTTTTATAGTGGTGACACGGACGGGGATTTGGAGCCAAATTAGAAAAGGTGACCACTGGCCAGTTACTGACACTGTCTTTAAATTTAATAGGGCCTAGCTTAAATTATACTTAGGTAGGCCTAACGTTACTGTACTGGTTAGGGCCATGCTAGGTCCATGCTAGTAGGAGTCATAGCATAACGTTAGGCCTAACGTCAGACTCGGGCTAGACCTAACGTTAGGCCCTCAGCCAGCCAGGCTAGGTCAGGGTTGCCTAGGTTAGAAAGGCCAAACGTTATGCAGTAGGCCTAATATAATACATAAAGGTAGCATGGTTGTACCAAATTCCGATCACTGAAGGACAGTTTCCAAAATATTAATTAAAACAATCCGTATTAAAGGAGATACTATTTTTAGCACTAACTGTTAGTTACTCTTTATAACATCCTCTTTCACTCTGCATATGCCTTGAACAAACCAAAACCCGCCTTTCTTGCCACTGAGACTCTACCAATTTAAATAGGGGTGTTTCATTGTTTCGTTAGTATTTAGTGTATTGTCGAATGGATTAATCGAGTTTCGAGAGTGGCGGGGTATTCTATAGTTGGTCCCTATTTTTTATAGTTTTCATGGTTTGATAATTTTTTTTACGTTGTGGCTATTCAAACGGTCAAGGATGAGCAGGTGGTGGTCCCATGTTAACCGCAGGAAGCTTCATTAATTTACATCGCTACTTCAAGTCTTCAGACGACAATGAATCGAGAAACGTTCAAACACAGTAATGTGGTTGTTCTTGTCCCCGATGTTGGGGATTCCTCCGAGGACGGAGTTAATTCATGTTGTTCACGGAAGAGGTGTCACAACATGGTGATGATAAATAGAGATAGTTTCTCATTTATTACAAGTCACTATCTTCAGGAACGTATGCGTATCCAGTAATCTCAAATGGAAGAGCAGTGGAATCTGATACAGCGTCTAGTAACGTTGCTACAGTTCCAGGAATCTGCTACACCTGATTAATGTGCTGGTATTTTGATTTACCGGACTCTTGAATGATTCAAGATGATTCAAGATTCTTTTCAAGATTCTTTTCGATCCTTCCCCGTAATAAAATCCCCACAGGGGGTGTCATTTGATAAGCGGACTTGGAAGTGGAAGTATAGGGGGAAGAGAATATTTTTAATGTTAAAGAGGTGGATTGGAGGAGCAACAACAGCCTCCAAGGTTCATCTCAGTGACGGGGTTCCTTCATGTTTATGAATGATTAAAATAGAAAATTAAGAAAAAAAATCTTGTTCCTTCCCCTTAATAAAAATCCTCATACGGGGTGTCAATTGAGGACGATTCCTCATAAGTGGACTTGAATGTGGATGTCCAGGGAGAAGGGATTGGTTTTGATGTTAAAGAGGTGGTTTTGGAGGAGTAATAAGAACCTATGCAGGTTCTGTCGATGGAGGCGGGTCTTTTGAATACTTTAGCGGGAGCTTTCCCTTCTTTTATGGCAAGATTGAAAGCTTTAATTGAAGGCCATGATATTGTCAATGAACCTAAAGAAGACCCATTGGAAAAAGTGGCTATGAATACTACTATCTCAAATTTTAAATTTTTTTTTGTTGAGAAAATGGTGATAATTATTTGTGAACAGCTAGGCTTTGAGAAGTCGCAAGATGAAGTTCGTTCTTTAGTTAAGAAAACGTGATTGTTTTGGTTGCTTCCAAAGCTTCGTTTGTATGTTTTTTTCATTTGAGAGGATTCTTAAGTCCGCAACCTGAAAGATACCGAGCGCCTTTGTAGTTACATATTTTGAAAGCATGTTTTGCACATTTTTAAGGCAGTAATCTGGAAGACACCGAGTGTTTTTGTAGAGTGTCATTTAGACAGACACGGTGTCATCAGATTTAATTTTCTAAACTGTTGCTTGCACGGTTCCGGCTAACTCTAGTACCGGACCACCCACCAGATTAGTTGCCTCTGTGCTAATCTGTATACTATGTATTATAATATCTATGAGGGTAAGTATTATGTGTAATAGATTCTAAGAATATAACTTGGTTATTGAATCTATGTAACATTATACTTACCCTCTATCCGCCCACCTCCCATCCCCGCTCCGGTACACTGGAGGGTTTGTTGGAGCGTATTTTCTAGTTAATTTGTTATTCTGGAAATTATTCAACATGGTTATTACTCGAAATTTTTGTATAACAATTGAAGGGGGTGTTAATTAGGGGGATAGCTGAGCTATCCTTTGTAGTTATTTAACAAACAGGTGTGCAACGACAAAGTGGCGACGATAACTCATTGCTTTTTATTTTTATTGCTCATTAATGAATCGTTTAACCCATTCAATGAAGTTGATTCTTACTATGTGAGAGCCATACCTAGTGCAATA
>JAODAI010100210.1:0-11495 GCA_027575025.1 Scotoplanes globosa | reverse complement strand
TTATATATTATGTGTGTGTAATTATATAAATTATGTGTGTCCTTATCAATATTTTAATATGCAACATAAAGTTTACATGTTTCTACTCTAAGGGCAAACCGGTGATTTACGATTGGTATACGACTATCTTGCGACCGAGGGACGAGTTGATATTTACTATGATGATCAGTGGAAAGCAGTATGTAGCAATCATTGGGACACAGATGATGCGTCTGTTGTATGCAGACAACTGGGTTACGGTGTAACAATACGTCATGGTCGATTCTCCAGATACTATGACCTGTCTGGAACTACTGCTTCAATTATATTATATAGCGGACGTTGCTCAGGTTACGAGAGAAGACTTTTGGATTGTTGGATTGTATCATCTGATATCAATTGTGATAACCAACGATATTCTTGGGTGCATTGTGCTACTGTACCTCCAGGTTTGTATAATGGATATATCGTTAACATAAATATGTATAAGTTTCACATAAACTGTGTAATTAATAACCCAAGCAAGGGCGCGCGAACATGTATGATGGTTTACTTACGAACATTCCTATACCCAATTATTTATGGATACTGTCACTGTTTCTTCAAAGTTGTGGATGCTATTATAAAAAAGTTACTGTACCAATAGTATTCCCCAAATCAATCAATCAATCAATCAAATAATTTATAAAGCGCCTAATATTCAAAGTTAAAAATACCATTCAGTGGTACTGGAAATTAAACAGAAATGCTCTTGAAAATATAATATATTTTTAATCTTCTTATGGCATGTGTAATAACGGAGTATGGCATAATATACGATATTGTAATGTAAGACAGCACATTAACACTGTGTTCACTGAGTAATAACACTTTGAAAAGTGAGTAGCTAATCGGTGACGTACATATACATATTACGTAGATTACGATTTTTATATATTACATAATAATAGCTTACTGGACAATTATATGGTTTGTCAACACTGCTTCAAAAAACTGGTATTTGTATTGTGTTAATTCTTGATACTGTAATACAGATGTACAGTTATGCGCTAACTTGTCACATTAGTTGGTCCAGTGATATCACGGATATTAAATAATAGAAAGGACCTATTTCGAAATCGTAAAAGTTGGCTTACGTTATCCTGTTAAGAATTTACCCACAATCGATTTGTGTAAAATACTGCTATGTACTGTGCAGCTATTATGGTTAAGTCTAAAATATACTATATTTGGCGTAGGTTTTATGTATATTATGATGCCTCTTTAATATATTAAAATAGAATATATCGTATTTTAATAATTTCAAAGCAAAGCATAATACACACTACTCGTCTGCATTAATTACTCAATTACATTTCAACCAGTTGCTTATCAAAAAATATCTTCATGGAAAAATGATAAAACTAACCAATGATAAAGTAGCAGCCATACCGATTGTCGGATGTAATGACAGACGTTTTCAAATGTGTATTTTGAAATATAATTACCAATATATCTTTTAAATATATACATTATATCATGAACGTACTCATTTGAGTTAAATATCCTTTCCATTTAGCCAGTTATCTGCATCAATCAAGAATGTTGGTATCCATGTCTACGATTCGGTTGGCCAGTTTGCCCGTGATCACGTTGTGTCGTGTTTCGGACATATGTAAATACATACATATATCTAGTTTTTGTCACATTATCAAAATATGGTATTCAATTATTGATAGGCAATAAATATTCTTGTTGAGGTATTTGCATCGAATATATCGTTTTGTTTTATTTTAAAGTTTTTTCAGCCTTTTTCAGTTCTCTAATTTCTTAGGGATAACAACATATGTTGATATATCACACGTGTACAATATGAAACTTTTGTGAGTATTGCTTGTGTATAAATATATGAAGTACTGAAAATAGAAAATTATTCACATGGCTTAACAAATTGGTGTTTTGCGAAGCCTGTAAAATAAAGGAATGGATATGATATACTAGCTAATATACCAAATTTGATTATGTCAGCAGAAGTTGCCAAGTGTACCTATTTCTAGATTGATGGCTGTTTTAAACGTGTATCAAATAGTATTTTTAAACATCAAAAATATAGGCAATGACTCAAATCTCGTGCGTATTTAGTAAAGTTACATGTCACTCAGCTTCAACATCTATATCTTCGAAACTGTTTAGAGTTGGATATTAATGTTGTGCATGTGTCCGTTATATACATAGACGTATGGTATAAAAACTACTCCCAAATACAAAAGGTGACCTGACCACCTCTGGTTTTATTTGACACATAATTACCCAAATTTATATAAAAATCCTTTAATTTCCCTGTAAAATGTTATTAAATATCACCAGCAAACTTATTAAAATTATACTACTTTTAAAGATAAAGGTTACCTAATTAGCATAATATCTGATATACCCGTATATTGTGGTCACTCTGCATACTCATATCAATTTCATATAATCAAAACAATATATGTTATAGTGCATCGTCGTATCCAATCAACGAGGCTAACGGTTACAATGAGAGACATTTTCAATTTGAAGTTTTAAGTCAAAGAGTGGTGATAAATTTACTAAAATTAAAATTAAAATTATTCAGATATGTCGACGTTGTTAAAGTATTCGAGACGATACCCTTCCTTTTATTGTACCCAAATCCTGGAAAATTAAAAACTGTTTATTATTATCCGAAAACTCTATGAAGTACTTTACATACATAATTATGTACAATAAGGACTATATAATAACAATAAGTTAGCTTAATTAACACAGTAATAACTAATGGGAAATATACAAGTACTACAATGAAAAAACATTGGTCATAGTTGAACACGTTTTATTTCATCTGACTTATTTGTCCATATACTTATAGCAAAGGTTACCTAGATCTTTGAAAAAAGACATAGCTGACATCGGTAAAACCCTTACTGTATAAAATAACTGTGAATTTGCTCAACATTTCAAGATACCAATTTTACAAATTGATGTTAACTCTTGTCTTGAAAGCCAAGTGTTCAAAAGTCGTTCATTTCTAGACAGTCTTTGTAAATAGTTTAGACAAAATAATTCTTCAATATGATTCGTAAAATAAACACCATCGTCATGGCTGATAGTTAATTGGACCAAACATAAATTTGAACTTAAAATCGCCTTAATTTTTCGGATAAATCGAAATAGAAGACTGCATTGGAAAAATAAAGATTTTCTCCTGCAGATAAACAATTGGTCCCGAGGTCTGGAACACTTTTTGAAAACATGGCAAAGTTCTGTAATATACTCTTTAGAACCATACGTGATGGATAACTGTCCCGTCAATGTTATATTATTATGAATATTATTATTAATACTAATAATAATGATTCATATAGCGCTTTTCCGGCGTAATACAAAAGGTCACACATCAAAGCTCGTCACAGTGTTTATATATATCATGTACGTATGTATCATATGACCCGCACATAATCAATGTTCATGGAAATTATAAATGTATTAATCATAATGAATTGTGAAAAGATGTGTCTTAAGAGACTCCTTAAAATGGACTAACGTATCACATGATTTGACACTACCTGGTAATTAATTCAACTGTAATATCAACTACAAATACAAAACATTACTGACATAGCAATTGATATTGCAAAGTACTATACTATTTGATCTATACTAGAATACAAGTTGCGAAAAGGTTTATAATAATGAAACAGTTCAGCGATGCAAAGTGCCTGATTAAATATAAACCCCCAAAATGTAAAAACAACGGTTATGATGACATTGCGGTACTTAATAGGAAGTACTAGTGTAATAATGATTACGTCTAGAAGATTTGTAATAATACCTACAGCTGTATTTTATTTTCTTAACCCTAAACATGTGTTGATTTGATAGTCCAAACCAAAAAGAGTTACACAAATCAAGCTTGAAGAAACAAATGCATGAATTAACATTTCCACACTATTTTGATAAAGTTATTTGCTGATATACGAAATATTTTTAAGCTGCACATTAGCAGCGACGCAAGTCTTTGAAATATGATTATCCCAAGATAATGTGTTTTTAATTTACAATGCTCCAATGTTTCGTAATATATCGGAAACCTTAATTTGATATATATTAACAACTAGCAATGGAATTTCAGAGATTAATTAAATTTGGAGAGAACAAAGATAAATTCATATTTTATATATTCATATATGTTAAGCTTTAAAGTACTCAACAAGTTTGTGAATAATGTTAATTGAGAACAATGGTCATTTGAGGTCAATGACTTAAAACTATGTGTTCAGTGTTTGACCTAAAATTACATTTGAACTACACCCAAAATAGCACAAGTTTTGTTTTGTTTGGGGTCAACCTTCGTGCCAAGTGTGAACATTATCAGACTTTAACTTTTCGAGAAAATATATCTATAATCCATTTATCAGACTATATCAGCACTTTAGTTGTAAGAAACCTACATCACTTTAGTCTTGATAAAGACGGTCTTTAATTAAATGGCGTTCTAAAATTGAAAACTTCAAATATCAATATATTGATAACGGTATGGCCGATTTGACTCTAGTTTGAAGCATTTTGTAGATAATTTGCTGCTCTATAATATGAACTTAGTAATATTATTTACAAATTTGTTGAGTCCTTTAACTTGGGATTGTTCATCCATTGAAAAATATCACGTATACAACACTACATTTTATTAACAGCAGATAATATATCACATTTATTAAATGAGATGCATAGTTGCGTACCATCAGCATATTGATGAGGAGAGATACCATTCATATAAATAATGTCTACGACCTATTTAATGTACATTAATAATAATATATGTCCCTAAATAAAACATTGTGGTTGGCACTCCATAAATACTATCCTTAGACATATATTTGTTTCCACCATAGTACATTTTATGAAAGAATAACTAAATAAGAAGAAACCTGGCATGAGTAACATCTGAAACAGAGTTATTATTGTGAAGAAGAGATAACGAAACATGATCAACTTTTTAAAATGATGCAAATATATCCAGTACGACAATGCTTACAAGTCTGCGGTTATCTACTGAAGTAGTAATATCATTATAAATACCAGTAAGAGCAGTTCCAGTAATATGACCATGTTTATATGCAGATTGGAACGGCTTTAGAAGCTTATTGTCATCAATATGTAGGTCAAACTGGGAGTAAACTATAATATCGTGTAGCTGTGCTAGAAATGGCGAATTAGAAATTGGTTGATAATTTTAAATTGAATCAATATTACTTTTACTTTCTTGATTACTCAAGTAATTGTTGCATATTTAAATGTAGTAGGAACAGTATCACTAGAGACACTTAAATTAATAATTCATATAATTACAGATAAAAGAACATACAAAAGAACATCATAATACGTTTCAACAAGATCGGTTGGTATCGGATCAGCTCTGCTAGTGTTTGAAGCAATTTTACTCAAAAAATGTTTCACATCCTAACTAACGTCTATTTAAAAGTAAAGCAATTTTAAGTGAATTAGAGCGGTCATATGTAGACTGATCACTAATACAATAATACGGGGACTAATATATAATTATGATTGAATAGTAGCAATGTTTTACTGGAAAATGTACTAAATTTGTCTGCTATATTATATTGTTTAATAAAACAAGTTGGAGATTTAGTAGGAGTTTTGGCAATACCAGTAACATTATTAAAGAGTTTACAGGGGTTCTTGGCATTATTTGTGATTTGATAACGAAAAAAAAATATTTTCAGCGTAGCAAAAAAATATATCACAATATGACAGTGGTCAGAATAATTTCTTTATGCATGGCAAGTTTAGTCTTTATTCACATATGTTCAACACACCGCATTTGACTTTTAGCATTTAGCATTTGTTCATTGAACAAAGAAAACATATTTAAGTAATTACTTAAGCCTGCATGATGGCCCAATAAATCAGATAAAACATGATAATAATTCGATAGTAACGCATAAATTGGTAGATTGCCAATCGGAGACATTTTAGTCTTAATACTATCTGTCTTAATAGCATCAATGTCAATTGACTTTATTTTTCTGAAAGACATAGTCTTGGAATTACCACAACACTCATGGTTGTCATATATATCACAAAACACATCGCGATGATCCAAAATTCCAACATCAAGCACACTTACATTTTTACCAATATTTTCCCTCTATAGTAATACCGGCAAAAATAGTTTTCCCTAACAATGCTGAATACTTAAATTTGTACACATAATACACACGTAGGGACTTAGGGGGGATCATAGATAAATATTTTGAAGAACGTCAATGTGTGCATTAATAACGAGCTAGCATTCCATACATAGTGTTGACCCTATGTTTAAATCCAAGACCAACGTGTCGTGAATACATTCCCAGTCTAAGCGATCGAAACATTTACGAAATCAAAAAATAAAAGGGTTCTGTGACTTGATTTCACCTTACACTAATAAATAATATCAGTCTTAATAATTCAAACTAAAACTGTTTCCATTCTGTTTTCATTCTGTTTCAATATATAATTATCGAGTGCCTTTGTGACAATCATAATCCGTGTTTATCATTACAATTTACAATAGTTCACCTTTTTTTAAATATCTTATCTTTGGGTAGTTTTTATGCAAATATTTTCGTGGTCTTATCAAAAGCTTAGCTTAACGAATTAACAACAAGAATTATGTACTAATCCAGGCCAGAAAATCATTTACAGTTTTACATGAAGCGCATCGGTTCCGAGTATTTTATTTACAGGTCGAGCATATAGTGCCTATATACAATCCATCATATATCTATGGCCTGTACATGCTCCCAGTTGTATCTCGTAAATTGAGATATTATCAAGATTTAAATGCATATCAAATATATATGTAAAGTTTCTGAAATAAATGCATGCCTGGCTTCGGCTAATACAGTGCAATCTCAAATGATAAGTTGTAATTTAATTTAATATCATTAATAGTGTTTCTAATCAGGATACTATGATCATGGATACTTTTAATTATCCGGATATTTCTTGGGAGGATGGTATGGCTGGGGCTAAGGGTATGTATTTATATAATTTATTGTAGAACGATTTCCTGCATCAGCATGTGTTATTTCCTACTACGGGTGATAATATTTTGGATTTTGTGTTATGTAGTGATCCTCATGTTATTGGTCATGTGACTGCATGATTGGTAAGATATATAATAGTGGTCATGACGTTATTAGTTTCGATGTGGCGGTTAATCAATTTACAGGTAGGAATACTGAGGTTGTTTCCAACTTTCGTAAGTCGGATGTTGATGAAATTACGGCATATTTGAGCAATATTGAGTGATTTAATTGTTTTCATGGGTTTAATGCTTCTGACTGCTGGGAATATTTTTCCTTCGGTTGTCTATTATACAGGTGAGAAGTTTGTTCCTATGCACATTAGGCACATTAGACAATGTATACCTGCTTGGATGATAACTATGATTCTACGAGAAGTTTAGATTAAGAGTAAGCTATGGAGACTTTCTAAGTGTAATAAATATCCTGCTATTTTGTATAGGTTTAAGGATAAAGTTAAGTATGTGACGCGGTTAATCTCTAGTGATCAATTTGCTTTTGAAAAAGATCTGGCTAAAAACATTAAAGATAATCATAAACCTCTTTGGTTATGTTATGACGAAACAGAGAGTTAAGGATGTCGTGGGTCTTCTTGGAATTTATTATACAAATGCATTGGTTAGTGGTAATCATGTAGAGTATGGCTGTGGTTTTAAACAAATCTTCCAGTTTTCAGAATGGGGATACCGACAAGCGGGTCTGTCTGAACGTTAATAATTGTATATTTTCTGTAGAGTCAGTCATATTTTTTGCAGCTTTGTAGAACAAATATTGAGTATTCTTAGTCAGTATAAGGCTGTTGGGCCTTATAATGTGCATCCTTTTTTGCTTAGGACTTTTTGCTTAGTTTTTTTTTGCTTCCCCGATTAGGGTATTTTGTCTGCTATTCTACGGACAAGGGTATCTTTCCTGCGGATTGGAAGTGTGACAAAGTCACTCCTATTTTTAAAAAGGGTAATCGTATACAGTCAGTCTGGTAATTTTATGCCGGTAACCCTTGCTAACGTAATCTGTAATATTATGGAGTTAATTATTAAGGATGCCATTATGCAGTTTGGGATAGGCATTCCTTAATCAGTGACTGCCAGCCTGATTTTAGGAAGAACAGATCATGCCTTTCTAATCTCTTGAATTTTATTTAGATGTGACAAGGTGGTATTTAGATGTGACAATATATGTGGAGAAACCGGTTGATGTAGTGTTTTAGACTTTCAGAGGGCATTTAGTAAGTGCGTCATAATAAACTTTTGTTTAAACTACAGGTTTTGGTGTTAGTATTTATCTTCTTCGTTGGATTAGTGGTTGGTTAATTGGGAGAAAGCAGAAGGTGCTTGTTGGTGGTTATTTGTCTTGTTGGGAGTGGGGCACTAGTTGTGTCCCACAAGGCTCTGTGCTAGGTTATTTGTTGTTTGTTGCTTATATTAATGATTTATATGATGCTATTTGTAGTTCTGGTATCAAGAAGTTCGCCGGTGACACTAAGGTTTATGGTGAGGTTTGCTCGGAGGAGGACGCGAATATGATTCAGTCGGAGCTAGAGAGTATAGGATTTGGTATATTTGTCAACATCGATAAGTGTAAGGCTATGGATGTCAGTATTTGAAATATCAAGAATATGTATAATGTCATTGTCATGAATAAACCGAACATAACATAATGACAATTCAAGAGTATTATACATGATATGACTAATATGACCAACATGTACACACAATATCTGGACAAAAGTATTAGGGAAGTTTACATCAACTTGAAATAATTGATCAATTTGTATACCATATCCCATAATACGGAACACCATACACATGTTCAATGTTATTTATAAAAAATATGTTATATAATATATTAGTGTTTTTCCTATTAAATTTTGTTAAAATGTATTTTTTGGGGAAATTCAGACAATCTTTTGCAATAATTCCTCCTATGTTAAATGTGAAACGTTATCATATATGGCATACCATACCCCCTCGCCCCGTTCAATGTTGTTAACCGAACATAAAGTAATAAAAATACAAGAGTATTATACATGATTAATATGATCAACATTGAACGGGGGAGAGGGGTGTGTGGAGTCCCATCTAGTTTTTTCCAAGATTGTAGGTGTTTATTTATATTTTTCGTTGAAGTCATCTAAACAGCGTACCAAAGATGCGAAGAGAGATAATTGGATGTTAGGGTTGATTATAAGCCATTTTATGTTCCTTCACAAGGATATTGGTATTAGATTGTACAAGCCGTTCTTAGCCAATGATAGGATTGTTCTGGAACGTGTTCGAAGAAGGGCTACTAAACTAGATGGTTCGCTTAGTTCTCTATCGTATGAAAAACTGGCTCAGGACTTTTGGGTATTTTCACTACCGGGCATGTCTTATTAAATTCCGGCGGTTACCCGGGTAACAAAAATACTGATGTGATAAGCACAAATAAAACACATTCTACACATTAAGGCTTGAAGTTGTTATTACATTCGCTTCCGGGTTGGCACTATTATTTAGCTTACAACTTTGGAAGTTCGTCGTATTTGTGGTGATCTTATTCAGGTATTTCAAATTGTTCATAGTTTTGATAAGTTGAAGTTCGATGATTCCTTTACGATGTCTGTTCACTCTGGTACCAGAGGGCATAGTCTTACATTACGTAAGGAGTATTCCATATTAGATGTTAGGAAGTTTTCCTTCTCACAGATAGTTGTTGATGAGTGGAATAGCTTGCCGGAGATGTTGGTTCATGTAGATATGGTCAATGTCTTTAAGAATGGTCTTGGTAAATATCTGTGTCACTGTGGGCGGGGTTAGATTATCCACTTTGTGATGGGGTTCTGGATTCTATTATGAAGACATGTCCTTACTGATCCTTTCGTACTTAATTTAATACCTTTGTAGTACCAGTAATAATTCCACCATTATCCGAAACAACCTCATTAATTAAAGATGTATTGAAGATTGCTGGAGTTTATGCTTCTCAGTGTATTTAGAAAGTAGTAAGTTGCACCTTATACCAGCTAACGATCTAACGATGTGGTCATAATATTACTAAGGTTATAGCCATACATATTTTCCAGATTATTTCGGACCTCCAAATAAATTCGCTTGATAAATGCAGTCGGATTATCGGCATACGTTTACTCTAAATATGCAATATTATTAATGAGACGATTATCAGTCTTATTCCGACTTCTCATTTTATTCTTAGAATGTTTGATAGAAACCGATCTAATATTCTACTTCAAAACTTCCAACATGAATAGCATTATAAAAATAATTTGTTTTAGAAATTGAGTATCATTAAAGGTGATTAGTCGTAGCGACAAAGTTAATGATGACGTAAGGTAAAAGTTGAAACATTTTTCTGACGTTTGCTATAAAATACATACACACACCGCTCATTAACCCGGCTACCGTACCGATAGTGAACAAATATTATGTAAATATAATATAGCATTCATATTGGTCTAGCACGGTGAGGCCTCCGATTCGAAAATATCCCAGTGTGTGTGTTGTCAATGTACCGACTACGTTTACGCTTTGAGTGTGGCAAAATAGCTGCTATAATTTAGCAGAAGTGTGTAACATTAATATCTTGTAAACGGAATACAGTATAATATGAAGATAATAATTAATTATATACAAAAATGGCATTCCTCGATATCACAATTATACCGAAATTAACACATTAATGTTATCAATAAATGAATTAGGATAAGTTTGACCCAATTATGACAGTTTGCTCCTTCGATTTTATTGGAGCCACTTGTACCGAATAACTCCAAACATTCGAACGTTGGTCACGTCCGAACCTGTATTATACTTGGGAGCTTAATTACGAGATCGATACGGTATATACCTAGCATATTTTAATTAATTATCCACACCTCTGTGTATGATAATAGCCGTTGTTTTAAAATTAAAAGAATCATCATTAAATAAAGAGGTATTAAATTTACAAGAACCTCTCCCTCTTTGATTTTTAAAAAATCAAAGAAAAGAAAGACTAGAATGATCAGACCCGTATATTAGAGATATGGTCGCGTTTAATACATTGTTAAACCGATGGTTAGAAATAATGACAAAGTATCGCCTACATTATCCAATTAATATATTTATGGACATTGAAGTGCCACCTACTTCGTTCTATAATTAGGATATATCCATATATATATATATGCTAGATATTAGATGTGCATCATATTCAAAACCTCCCTTATAGCTTTAAAAGTAGTAACCTGTATCCCTCCTGTATTATCAATGTTAATTATAGATTGTACACCAAATTGAAATCCACTTCCATATTATAGGAACTTAACATAATTTGTTTTAAGCATGGAATCACTCTCAATATTGAGTAATACATATTAATTACTATAAATTCTTCGTTATTAATATTAAATTCCAGTATAATGACGCGTACGTGTCCGTCATCATCTAC
>JAODAI010100099.1:0-11496 GCA_027575025.1 Scotoplanes globosa | reverse complement strand
GAGGCAAATAGCCACACAACGCTGCCCAGGCGCTGTGTGCGGTGTTACATCAGAGTTTTCCTTCTCCTAGATGGACTTCCGACCAAAGCTAAGGAGCCCCATCTACCCCATATATTAATGATTTAAAAACTAAGTTTGGCATTTCAAGATATCACAATTATACCTAAATTAAGACATTGATGTTATCAATAAATGAATTGGGATAGTAGCCTACTGACTTAATTTTGACAGTTTGTTTGCGTGTTTATTGGCGCGACTGTACTGAATAACTCCAAACATTGGAAAGTTCGTCCCGTGACTCACGTCGGATTTCGAAATTTAAATACTTGGAGAGTTTAATTGTGTCATCGATACGGTACCATATTTTAAATAATATCCACCCATCTCTGCACGATAAAAGCTGTTGTTTTAAAATTAATTAAGCCCAAAATTAAAATTACTAAGTTAGACGTTAGAATTTGTGTTCCTTTATTAGTTTAAATACAATAACATTACTTCACTTTTCAAGAATCATGGCGTGGCCCTTTCTTGAAGGCGACTGACTCGAGATTGCATATATGTTTACGTCCTTTGTTCGACCTCCACAGGTGACAATTTATTTGTATACATACGTCTCGAAGCCGTGTATATTTCGGAAACCGCGTTCGGTTTCTCGTGCCTATATGGATGTTGCTTGAACCAATACAAAAATCAACTGGAAATAGAATAATAATAATAATAATAATAATGATGATTTATATAGCGCTTTTCCTGCTTAGGAATCAACCAACCGAAATATTCATTTCAAAGCCTGTTTACCACGACGACGACCCTTTAAGGTAAGGTGCAGTTCGATCTCATGTAGATTGAATCCAGACCAAACTATAACAAAATGTTGAAAAACGTAACCGTATCAGTAAACTAATCAGTCGTTACAACATATGACAATGACTCTGATGGTTTTAATCACGATGATGTTCATAAAGAGGTTTGCAACTGAGTATGTTTAACAAATACGGAGTTTCTGATTTCATCACCATATTTACATACGTGGCCCAATACTGAGTAAATAATTTCCACATACAAACATTATACTTACAGTGTCGTTGATGATCCTACTGTGTGATATGATTTTGTGTACACACACACACTCGCAGAAGGACAGATCTTGATCCCTACCGCAAAGTGGAATTTCCCCAAACATTCGGTTACTGAAATGACGCGCAGTGGTGTGTCAAACAAATTTCAGATTAATTAACCACGTGGTTGGTGCATCCGATAAGTGTTCACTATGTATGACTATAGATGTTGTGATTAAAAATGGCATTTTTCAAAATGGCACTGGCGGCCATTTTAGATTATGTCCCATAAAGAAATTGCCGTTATTTTGGGGAGGGATATATATTGACATGATTTTTTAAATGATCCATAGAAGTCACATCAATCGTCCTAGCCAGAATATGGTCACGGAATTGAGGTTACGGTATCCAACTAAAGGTAAAACAATAGTATATAGGTGAAACGCCATTATAACTGTAATGTCACATTTTGTGGTCATGCAGTGAAATAATACATTCGGGTATACGAAATTAATTGATGATTTTAACAACGTTTTCAAGAATTATGTTTTTGTTGATGACCAATAAGTGCAGGGATGACGTATATTTATGCACACACTATACGTTACTATTTCCAGTGAATAAATAAATATGATTGCTGTTCCTTTTCAACGCAGAGGTTATGAGCTACCCAAAGCGTTTGGTATACCATATAGCCGTATGTTCATCAAGTGAACCTACCAAGTGATATGTCACCATTCTCATTAATATAGAAGAAGTAAAGAGTCGAAATCTTGTTAGATATCATGATTCAATTCATAATTTATTATACTTCCCTGATCTCGTTCATCATTCAATATTACCGCCATTAAAGAAATGCGGATGGCTACATGCATGGCATGTCCTAATGAATTATTGATAACATATAATTGCATACTAAAGATAGTTGCAATAAGCGGTCGTGGTGTGGCTGGGTTCTATATTATGATATAAACCGACACTGTTTCGTATTAGAGTTATTTGTCGACCGCCTGATACTTATCATGTCCTGTATTCATAGTTGAAATTATATATATATATATATAATATATATGTAAGGAAAATTATATATTTATATAAAATATATTATTCACTTATATATATATCTCATACTTGATATAACGGAATCGTAAATTGTATATCAGTTCCACAGAAGCACTCGCGTTATCCTAGCTGCCTATATGGGACTTCAATATCGACCAAGATCGACACCGCACAGGCAATTTGTTTAGTAACCATCTTAAATGTTTTCGGGTATTATTAGCACTGATGCTACTCATCTTTCTATTTTTATATCGTTTACTCCACCGCTATACAATCAACTGATCAATAGGCCTACTAATGCACACGCCGATAATTAGTGTGTATAAAGAAGGATAACCAACCAATCCTCTAAATGTTTTTCCACTATATAAAAATAAGGGTAAATGTTGAAATATTATAATATTTTTACATTTTATGAAGTGAGATAATTGCATTTATGAATATCCTATATGGTTGAGAAAAAAATCACCACTAAGCCCATTAAAATGAACCCTTATAATAGTATGCCGAACGGAAAGTGGATCATTTAAATCGGAAGTGGGCTTTTAGAACCCCCAAATAGCATCAGAAACCAATGGCAATACTAATTCGATTTTTTATACATAGTAAAAAGGGGAATTAACTAAAAAATAAGTGAAACTAGTAAGTGAAAAATAATACAAAATAACCAAAGTAAAGAAAAAAGTATACTCCACTGTATTGATAATCAAAGTTAAGATTAGGCCACATACCATACCGTTCATCGTATAACATAACCAACTGAGCTAATGCAGTATGTTATAATAAAGTGTGTAAATAATGAATTACGTATTGACTTATAATACCTTCAGAACACAATGCAAATATAATGTTTGATCTAGTCTAAAAATCTGGACCAAGCTAGTATGTTACTAATGCTAGGCTACTAGCCTAGTCTCTATGTTGTAGGTATGGACGTAATTCAATCCCAGCCTATTTAAGGGTGAATTAATATTTTAGAAGTTATGGTAGGACATAGCATTTATCTTGCTGAACACAATATCGACAATTTCAATGTGATTTAAATGGAAAGGATAGCAATTGTCTTCACATTATTTTGGGAAATATACTGCCAACTTTAATGCACTTTTCTCAAAATTACGAAATTCACGTATTAGTCGTTTGGTAAGATACTAGATCTCACCAGGAAAGGTATTGTCAACGTAAAATTTGCAATATCGTTGTTACTTTTGGGGCTATAAATACAAATACCCTAATTAGTTGGCTCTGCATGGTTATCATAGCAAGCAATTAAAATATCCGGCTTCACGATTTTGTGCGGAATGTTATCATGTATCACTTACCCCAATATGTTAACTGTAGGTTAATTGTATCTCGGGTTCCATCCGTAATACTGTATAGACAATCAGATGCACCAGCTGGTTACCATAGCAACCACACTTTTTTATTGGATTCTTCACAATGTGTATTATATTATACAAAAAACTAAGTGTTGAACCATTTCGAATCGTGAGATATTTGGATTACAAAATTATCCCAAATTAATCTTTACCCCACCTCCAAAACAATTTCTAAGATATTTTATTTACGCAATCCTGACAGTTGACAACAAGAAAATAGATTATAATTGATGCATGTTATTTGCACACCCGTGATAATACGCTTAAATTAAAAAAAGATATGAAAGAGAAACGTGCTAACCATTATCTTTGAACGTTTGTTGATTAACTTCCATTGCGTATATCAATAAACTTCACACATTATAATCAAATAATCCTAGAGCTGCAATAAAGAGCAAATAATTCACTTATAAATAAATAATTGATTACATTGATAATGACAAAGAAATGTGTTACACTAAGTAATATACCTGTATTTGACCAATTTAAATGTAATTAATGTTTCCTGACCTTTTCAACCCAACTGATGTTAGAAATCTAAACTCCATGCATCGAGCTGTTTCAAATTATCAATATTATAAGTTATCTATCCACAGCTTAAAAACTCATCACCTGGAAATTGAATTATCTTGCCTTTGCTGCTCAGTACAGTTCGCACCTAATTAATATCTCACTCACGATGGTTATTGTTCCAGATTCTTTAAAACTACGTTGTGGCTATTCAAACGGACCAAGTTGCCATTTACCCCACACTAACTTCTGAAAGTGTGTAGATTACCAACATAGTTTAGGGTCAGGGTTTCTTACCCCACCGTGCAATACATATGAAATTGGGCTTTTTGAATAACAGTCACTCCTAATGCAAACGGCCCGGGCCGTTTGAATAGCCTCCACCTTAAAATTATACTAACAAGTCAACACTATCTTAAATGTTCAAGTTGTTTTAAACCGGTGTCATTTTCGGGTATACTAAATACATACTAATAAGTTTTCAGTTTTTTTTCGATGCAACATCTACAATGGAACGTTTAAAATAATACCGCCATGAACATTCTGACACCGTCCTTAGAAGTGGATTTTCATTGAAGGGTGTATATATTTGCAGTGAAATGTATAACCTCGACTTCGTCGAAGTTCTATATTCTAAACACAAATTTTAAATTGTTGGTCATTGTACTTCAACCAACTGGCCAATGGATCTTCGCCACAGTTGGTGGACTGCCATTATTCCTTTCAAATATCAAACAGTAATGGCTATTTGACAATAGTATATGGGTGTGTCTTATACATCGTTATACGTATATGTTCAATATATACACTGCAGTTATGCTGGACAGTATATGGCTTTTAACTTAAAAATTGAAGTAAATTACTAAGTGAAACTGACTAAAGAATAGCGGATATGTATTAAAAAAATATCGGCGTTTAGCAGGCGCGTAGCCAATGGGGGGAGGTGCGACCTTGAGCATATTTTTCTGAAATGTGGGAGATTTTTTAGCATACAGGACCTATATAATATGCTAAATTAAATTAAAAATTGTCCAAAGGGGGGGCGAACTCCTAAAATTTTCCGGAATTACACTGAATTAGTCTACTCATAAACCCTCTTTGGGTCGAAATATCACATAATTGGTCTCCTGGACCACTTACAAAATTAAAAAAAATATTCAGAGATAGCAATAACATGATTCCGATAGCTCAATTATCGGCATTCGAACTCGAATCTTATGTTGAGAGTGCATTATTGCATTATAAATTCCTAACAACTGTTAGTATCCGATATCACCATGCCTAACGAAGGGGGTGGGGATAAAGGAGGGTGCCACCCTTATATCCTTCCATATTTGTCTTCAAAATATTAACAATTAGTTATTATAACTAGGATAGACTGCTCCTAAATTATATCAAAGCTGAATTTATCGTAATCATGCCAAACTATTACACAGTTTGTCTTTTAGGCAGCTTTAAAATTAAAAAAAATCTTCAAAAGAATATTCGTCAACATTAATCTTGAATGATATTTGCACGATTTTTAAGTTAAACAAATCAGACACTGAGAAGACCAAAAAATAAAGGCGGGGCGACCTTCACCCGACCATATCGTCTTATCCAATTTGTATTTTAAACTACTGAAAAGGCTTTTTCCACTTTTAAAAATATAGTCACACAGATGCAGATGATAGCACCATTTTGCATCTAAGCCCCTTTGACAGACCTCACATACCTTACATTGAAAAATGTGCCCTTGATTTACTCAAACATCGGCACTATCGGCACGGGATCCGGGTAGACCGAACCGTCACACACAAAACTTGCTGAGGCAGTGGCAGATCGGAGTTCCCCTTACCATTTCCTTTTATACATTTATGTTTACATTTGATCTGGTAAATTACTTTCTAATGTTGTTGTAATGTATCTGGAAATTGATATTGGAGTTGTGCACACTCTAGTATTGGGCAACCCCGCTAATGTACGGATAATGTCGATAGGAGCTAGATGTATGAGTGACATGATAATGGAGACATAATAAATCAAATCAACGGGAGAGCGTAAACCTCTCCCTGTATAGTCGGCAATCCGTTCATTTTTTTAAATTTAATTTTAATGGGATTTGTTTCAATGTTAATTGATATTATAGAGTGTGAAGGTTGACTACAACCACGTGTTCAGTGTTTGACCTCAAATAACCTTTGACCTACACCAAAATTGAAACAAATATTATATGCATTGGAGTCAACCTTCGTACCAAGTTTGAACAATATCGTACGTAGACTTTTGGAGAAAACGTATTTACAAGCCCTTTAACATGCCATTTCTGTACTTTAGTTGTAAGGAGCATACGTCACAATAGTCTTGATAAAGACGTTTGTAAAAAAATAGGCATCCTAAATTTGAAAAATTCAAACATCAATATATTGAGAACGGAATGTCCAATTTGACTCTAGTTTAAAGCATTTGGTAGATACTTTTCTGCTCTATAATGTCAATTAACATTGAAACAAACTTTATGAACCCTTTAAGTTTGTGATACTATATAATATTGATGGATCAATTCCAAAATGGCCTCCAAAACAGGCAAACATAATTACAGATATATCATAAGACCAAGTTGGCGAAAAGTACGAATGTATAGTAATTATATGGCTTTACAAACAGTTTTGGGCTGCATGCAGTCCGGGAAACCTGTCGGATATCGTAGTATTATCTCATCGCCCGGAAGGGGCTGATGATATATTGAAACTAGGTTCTTAATTAAATTGATAAACCTGTCTTTTCAACTTGAGATAAACTATATTATGTGACAGACAGTATCTTTGGATATAGTCAGTATTTATCAATATACACGTTTTCCAGGAACTCCTGTTATCAATCATATCAACTTATATAGGGTGTTTATCTCCACACTATAATTATATACCAGATCCACATCGATCGTCAATAAATCTGATTGTATGCACTATGTTGTATTTACATGCATACAACATCCACCGGATCATAAAAACGCCATCCATGGCCAGTGTTCTTGTAGATTAATCATTGTTGGTCTCGGTGGTATTAAAATGTAGGCTTCACTGTGTAGTGAACCGATTACGTATTGATAACTGTATGATGAATGTTCAGCAACTATTGTTAAGGTAGATCGGCATTGGATATATCATTGCGCACGTATACAACTATATATTATTGGTTATATATTTAGTCTGTTTTGAATTGTCTAATTACTAAGCGGATATAATGGTAAACCGTTACTAAACACTCATTGGTAGATATTGAAAAATATATCAATTGACCCAGAACCAATTTCCATCAATGAGATACTGAAATATTTATGAGAGAAAATTCACATTTAAACATATGTTTGAACACTTCTCTGAACTGTGGATGGTTGAGGCCATATATTATTGGATTGATACAACTATTAAATGCAAGAAAGATAGATGCCCATGGCATGGCAGAGTAGATCGGAGGAATGGCAATTATGATAGCAGGCGGCAAGATGCATATGAAGTATGCACATCCAATGGTAAACAAATTCTTGGTAACCTTTATTTGCCGTGCAAATGATGCCTTCTGTGCGTGGGTTTGTGCCGTGACTAGTGGATCTCTTGTTTCGGTATTTATATCTGGATTGTCGGAGGAGCGGTTATTGGTTGCCTTTGAAATAAATTGATATATCTTGAAGTAACAAGTGATGATGACGATCAAACAGGGAATATGGGTTACGATACTACACATCGGTCCGTAGATATCCGACCATGCGTTGGTGCCGTCAAGTGTACATATTTTATATCGCTCAGAGTATCCGACAGCTCCAAAACCCAAAACTGGTAGTCCAACGACTAGAATGAACGGGAAAAACCAAGCGAAACAGATCATCAGAACAATGTTTCGCCGTGAGTAGAGTCTATCATATTGAAGACGTGGTCGCACAATTAAGCAGTATCGGTTGAGTGCTATGAGTGCCAAGTTTACGCTGCTACCAAGCAAACCGATCCACGTGACAACGGCCACCAAGCTACATATGACATACGATAGGGGCCACTCCTTGTAAAGTAATGCAACTACGGTGAGTGGTAATACCAGACACGCCATGAAATCAGCACATGCCAAGTTGAAAACGAATGCGTTCGTTTTGTTTTGTAGTTTGTTAGAGAGGAACACTGCTGACATGACAATAATGTTACCGATAATTCCAATGATGGATATTATACCCACGGTGATGGCAATGATCAGTCTCTGCACAGGATCATCAAAAACCCAAGTCTTCCAATCTGATTCCGGTATTAAAAGTGTGGCGTTATTGAATGTCTCTAACTCCATCGTCACGATCTTAGTAGATATGTGGGTGTAGACTGCGCATATGATATTGACTAGACTGCCGTTAGGGCCAAGCTTTAATGAAATGTCAGACTGCAAGCGCTGACGTCATTAAGACATGTTACAGTGATTTACGAAAGTTGATCATTAACGTACTACGTGTGTTATACAACCGTTATTCAGCCCGTCATCTGTTGGATGTATCCATCCTGCAATTAAAGATAAAAATATATTTGTTGATGATTCAATCGCAATATTATATCAGTCGTGTTTTACATTTGCAGTGTGTTTACAAATAACTGATTACACTTTATCGGTCATGCCATACCATCAACAATATGCAAGTTGTACTGTACAGTGCACAGCATACACAGTGGTAAAATACACTTGATGGGTATAGGCCGATACGGCATAATATGTACCATGTTGTAGTTTTCGATACCTCCTTTTTGCTAGTATCACCGAGTTTGGTATTGCCATGGTTTCGGTCTCAAATAATTAAAGCCGATAGGTCTTTTAATTCGGTTGGGGATGGTCCCGAAAATCGAGACCATGTATATGGATTTTTGTAACTATTTTCCAATTAATTTGTACCTATTATACACTTGCATTCTGCTTCATTGAGACACAATCGTATATCATGATACTCTCAGTTATGTAGTAATGTAGGTCTACTTGACAGTAACATAACATAGAAGTAGGCTGTGGCGTAGTGATAAGCGCTACGTAATTGCACCACTGCGACCGGGGCTCGATCCCCGGTCGGACGTACACATGGGATGGCCATGTCTACGACTAGAGGTTTTGCTCCGGGCACTCCGGTTTTTCCCTCTATCCCCTTGTCCGTTCGTTGCGTCACAGGGCCTTTTGGAAGATTAGCTAATGGCTAAAGAAGTTACCCTGACATGAAATGTTGAAATAAATAAATAAATAAACTCTGTGGACATACCGCTTAGTTTTTGCCACTGGACACTAGCTACTTACGTAATTAATTTATTTACGAAACTAACATAAAAGTTTTCCTTCTCATGTATGGGTCCTTCCATAAATTAGGGTGCCAACTTGTGACATGCCTATTTTAAGCATAAAATCAAAAAACATCTTCATTGTGGGAAATATTATTGCATTAGTCATATCTAATACAAATATCGAAATTGGTGATGAGAAAATACTTTACAAGTAAAAAGCAATGAAAGATATCGTCTCTGCACTTGGACATATTGGAAATTGCATGTTTCACGTGTAAACTTGAGGGGACACTAAATGTTATATTGCTTTAAGTTGCAAATAAACTGATTAAATCATATTTTGGGTACATTCCATATAACTAGAGCATTTTAAATAAGTGCAACTTTAAAGGAAAACTTGAAATGCTTGCTTTTTCTGGATTTTGTACAACTAAGAAAAGGATAATTCCCCATGTTTCACTTGTAAAGGGGACATCGAAGATAACATCGCAATCATTGAAAATATTGGAATAGCTTTCCTAAATTTTGTCATTATATTTTAACATCCTGACCCCATGATACCTATGAGCTGACATTAAGCAACATGACCCTTGTAAAGTATTAATGGTGCAAGCACAAAGTTTCACAACGTAAATATTTAGGGGGATACCAAAGTCATGATTTAATATTAAGAATGGTAGGGCCTAATATTTTTTGTTCTTAGTGGTTTTTCACTCTTTTTCACCAACATTATTTAAGTTTGTTCATTTCCTTTGACAAAAGTGAAAGAATGAACTGAATTCACATCTCACATTAATTATTCATCAATTTGAAGTGTTTCACGTGTAAATGTTTTTAGCGGACACCAAAGTTATACATGAAGCACTTTTGTCAAAACCCGTTTTTTTAAAGAAATATGACCTTTAGCACTGAAATTTGTGTATTATTAATCATTTTATCAAGCAAAATAATAAATATAAACATTCTAAAGTGGAAAAAAATCAATTATTTAAAGTCGTTTTTCAATGTCACAATTTTTTCACTAAAAAGCAACATTTTTTTCCTATTTTCAAGAAAAAATAGGACAATACAAAATTTGAATCCAAATTATTTTGACCTTAATTATAAACTTTAAGTATCAGCTATGGACAGTATCAACAAATAAAATACTGAAAAAGTTGCCAAAACATCACAGTACTCTATAAAATTCCACATGAATGTATAGAAAGTGGTATATTACCATTGACCTCCTTATTTATGGAATGACCAACATAGTTGTTGATGAGTGGAATGACTTGCATGCAGAGTCATTGGTTTTCGCGAATAGTGTTAATGCCATTAAACATGGTCTTGGTAGGCATTTTGTAACTGTGGACGACGGGTTTAGGAGGTCCTCGCGGGTGGTGGAAGCTAAATATCATATTATAAGGACCACGACCGTACTGATTCTGTCTTGCTCAACAGTATTGTATAACAGTGATGTATATATAATGTAAGAGTGATAGGGACAAACGACAGTGTCCGTTTAGTTTACATGATGTTTTTCCACCATTGTATGAATTGGGTAAGTAGTAATGACTATGTTATTATTTCATAGGATATTATGACATACCATAATGTCCTAATAAAGCTGTACATAAAGAAATGTTTCTTCAACACTGTCATATTTTTAAATACCTTATTAATACGCTAAAGCGAGAATTATTCGTGATCAATCACAAACAATGCAAAGAACCATCGTAAACTCTTTAATACTATTAATGGTTTAGTCAAAACTCCTTCTAAATCTTCCACTTTTCTTATTAAACAACATAACATAGCTGACAAATTTAGTATTTTTTTCCAGAACAAAATTGCTACTATTCATTCAGAATCTTCTACTAATCGTCTTAGTATTAGTGATCAGTCTTCTTATGCTCGCTCTAATTTTCATCAAATTTGCTTTACTTATCAGTTGGTAACTGAGGAGGAGGTCCAACATTTTTGGAGAAAAATTGCCTCAAAGACTAGCAGAGCTGATCCGGTGCCAACCGATATTGTTAAGACTGGTTATGATGTTCTTTTGCCTGTAATAACTCCAATTGTTAATTTAAGTTTGTCTAGTGATACTGTTCCTACTGCATTTAAATCTGCAATAATTACTCCAGTAATCAAAAAGGTAAATGGTGATATTGATTCCCTTTCAAATTATCGTCCAATCTCTAATTTGCCATTTCTATCAAAGCTACTTGA
>JAODAI010099988.1:0-11498 GCA_027575025.1 Scotoplanes globosa | reverse complement strand
CCGTTTATGGTTATAACCATCTCAAAAACTGTGGGAGCTGTGAACTTCTGGTTAGCACCATTCGAAAGAGCGCCCCCAAATTAGTAGACATGTAAGTCTAACTCAAAAAGTGCAAAAATGAAGTTGGACCGATTTACCATATGACGGCCGCGGTGTTGCATCCCCTGTGAACATCCCTGTCTAAAGTCACCCGGGTATGGGGGGAGGCTGATTGCAATTGACAAGTGCATAATTAACTGGTCAGACTATACAGCATTATAGACCGCAGTTGTTTTTGGTATTCTAACTAATTTCTACCTAATTTAAAAAAATCAAAAAGATTGCTGAAAAATATACTGCAGTGTTTCGTTGACACCTACAAAATTAACGAAACAAAGAGAAAGGAATAGTTAATTTCCAACAATTTGGTTTAATGGCGCCACCCACAACTCACGGAAGGCAAAAAACATCTGTGTAATAGTACAAGGACATAAGGCACATTATAATCTAAGCACATAAATTTGATCCAGGATGTATGTAACTGTTCCATTTCAGTCAATAATTTGATGGATATCATTTTTAATATAAAAATAATTGGTACACTTGATGTTTGTAATATAAAAATTTGCAGCTCGTAGCGATCAAACCGTAGCGCCATAAGTCACCGTTGGTACTGTAAGACACTCCGATGGATAGATCAATTTAAACAACACAAACGACATAGGGTACAATAATAAAAATTCTGAGTATAAGTAGCTTACAAAAGTACTAAAATATGGCTTATAGTGAGCATTAATTGTCAAACTAAGAAAGACATTAAAATATATGAAGGTTTGCTATTTCTTGCAAATAATTGCAATTAACCCTTTCGCTACTCGTACGACTCCACCGCAGCATACTGAGCTACAGTGTAGAACCAATGTATTGTCCTATACGCCTGGTCCAGATGGTCGCGTATATATAGCGATGGTAGAGTATACGGCCGGACCGGATGTACACGCACTGAAAGGGTTAATCAGGCTACCCACAAATAGTGGAATTAAAACAAGTTGGTAGTTGGTCAATATAAATAAGTTACTTCTGCCATGATATAAAGTTGTACAGAGATCGGTTGACCCACGCAAAGCAAGCGTAAGCCTTCGATATGCCAGTCAGAAAAACAGAAATATTATATTATTGACGCCTCATTTCATTGACTGGTTGATCGATTGTGTTTAACGGATCATTTGTAACCTTTCGCATTAATAATAACAATAATAATGTTAATATTTATATAGTGCTTGTCAGCTCAAAGTGCTTTACAAAAGTGAAACTTTACATAAATCCAAGTATCGTTGATGAAAATATGCGTTAATTATATAATGAAATGAGAAAAGATGAGTTTTAAGTGACCTCTTAAAATGGGTCAATGATTCACATGATTTTACACCCTCTGGTAATCGATTCCAATGTGTTGCAGCTGCAAATGAAAAACATTTACTTCCATAACACATGATGTATGATTGCGGTTGTACTTAGTTAATAGCGCAGTCTTGGGAATTATGACACGGTTGATTGATTGATTGGGTTTCCTGGCCCTTTGTAGCGTAGAGGTGATAGGAGCCACCCAAAGCATTCGACATAGCTACTGGAATGAGGATCACTGAATTTCTGACCATACTCCAATCTTGTACGCTGAACATTGAGCCAGAAAGTAACATGTACCAGTTTTAAAATTAAGTTTCCTAGCCCTTTTTAACAATATGATGAGGCTAAATATGAGCCAACTATACATATGAGTCAGAGCCTTTTCCATATGAGTCAGAGCCACTGGAATATTATGAACAAGGCCAAGTAATTTGGATTAATGTCTCATTTTGAGAGCACATGTTTTATTGGTTCTTCCACATGCTTTCCTCATATCACTGTATTATTGCCTTTATGCTCTAGAACTGAAGCACACATTCTCAAATGGGACAAAGGTAATATTTCAACACTACAATGAGGCCATATGTGAATCACCTGAAGCCATCGGCATACCAGTCCGAGCCACTGGAATATTATGAATGACGCTAAGTAATTTGTAGTAAAAGCCCATTTTGAGATTCACGCTCTAGAACTGAAGCATCATAGGACCACTTGAGGCAACATGACAAAGCCTATTATTGGTTGGTTGATTAGGTTTCCTGGTCCTTTTCATCAAGTAGGTTATATCAGCTAAACAAAGCTTTTGATACAGGCCTACTAGTTAGAGCCACTGGAAAATAGAGATCACATCACCCAGTGTTCCAACCTCTGGACCTTGCAATCGCCTTTAAAACGCTTGCAGGGTGCACTTGTTAGATTGATTGATTGTGTTCCGTCTCTCATTTCAACAACAAGGTTATATTGGGACTCTTTTATGACGATTTTGGGTGGGCGTTAATAGGTGTATCTTTCTTTCTTGGAGTATGGTAAGAATTAAGAATTATAAACTAAGCCATTATTATAGGAAGATGCGATGTACACATACATCATCATCACAATTGATTTGTTGATGAAAATGAATTTTGTTCAGCCAATCTCGAATGGATCCAACCAAAGTATTTCACAGGAAGTCCTATAATGCCAGCATTATAATATATATATACAATGAAACATTGAGATGAGTTTGAAAGAAAATGTTAAAAAATGTTATAAAATTTGTAAAACAGTGTGTGTGGATTCAGTGGATTATATAAACCCAAACACACGTCTCCAGTCGAATCATGTCTGAACCACACATAGTACATGACCGCGTAGTCCCGCTACACCCATCAAAACACTAGTTTAGGGCACTTGCATAATCACCAGATGTTAGTTGGGTATCGACAGTTTGGTTCATGTGGGAAAAATGCCACTACTGTACCTATTTAATAATGTAAATAATGTTAGTCAATATTATAGAGCAAAACATTATCCACAAAATGCTTCAAACTATATAGAGCCAAATCGGCCATTCCGTTCTCAATATATTAGGGTTTGAAGTTGGCAATTACAAAACGCCATTTTGTTAAAAATGTCTTTGTCATGACTAAAGTTACGTCATGGAGGGCCAACTGAAGTACAGATACAGCCTGATATATGGCTTGTAAATACGTTTTCCCCAAAAGTCAAAGTCCGACAACGTTCAAACTTGGCATGCAGGTTGACCCCAATTCATACAATATTTGGGCTATTTTTGCTGAAGGTTAAATGTTAATTGAGGTCAAATACTGAAACTATAGGTATTAAAAATAAAAATTAGGTATTTTATAGGTATTCAAAATAAAATTTTGATCCATACTTTCTTATTTCCAAAGTCGACAGACATTTAGACCCTTGATCTGACTATTAACAGCTGCTACGTGTCAAAAATAAATTAACACAATCATCAAAATCGCGGGTATTAGAAGTCCAAAAATCTCCTAAAGGAGAAAGCTTTGCATCTTGAGTATTTGGAGTAATCTCGCATACTTGTCTAAATCAGGAAAGACATGTGTGTCTATACATATTGAATGTTCATAAATTATCTGGATATCACACACATTTAGCAAACGTATACGCTTCAGATATTATGTCTCCGGCAAATGTACAATATTTTATCGGGCATTTGCTATATTTGTATAGCAGCAAAATTCAGAGTAATTTACCGTGTCACAAAATTTATGTTAGCACTGGGCTTCCAAGTCCAGCATAGCGACTCGGAAGAAACAGCACCATGTTGTCAATTTGATAGCTTCCGGACTATTGACCTGCAGTGTTGGTGTTCAGGTTTTTAAAATGTAAAAACCTTCATTGACAATAGGAGATTGTAGGCTTACTGACAAGGGGATTATTTATTATGTGTTACGCATACATCCTGTCGCAATAGCAATTAAATTCTGCGCAGGATTGTGAAAGTCAATTTATTTGCCAATGGTCAAAACCGTGTCATGCTGCTCATTGTGCTTTAACAATTATTGCCCCAGTCAGTGGTCAACTCGTCTAACCCACGCAAATTGACATAGGAGATTCGTCTTGTAGGTTCCCAGTTATTTAATTTGGGTGAAGTGAAGCAAGTAAGATAACGTGCATTGGAGACCCCGGGCGGCGCTGTTAACCCTTTGAACCCCACAGCGCTCGTATAACCTGTGAGCTGGTTTTCCGGCATTCCGCACAACGCTTGTATAACACGTGAGCAAGTTTTCTGACTTTTTGCACTACGTGCATATAACCTGTGAGCCCGTTTTCTGACTTGCACGTACGTGTTATGGGCGTACGTTGTCAATAACCCAGGTTCACGGCGCCGACGGCCCCCAACATTACAGGGTTCAAAGGGTTAAACCAGAGTAATTTGAATCCAGTTACAATTATAGAGTGCATCGAGTCGAGTCGGTCGCACCATTTTAGTGACTCAAGTCCGATCGATTGATTGATTAGGTTTCCCGGCGCTTTTTCAACGCAGAGCTTATTGAGCCCCCCAAAGCCATGGATGTACCAGGACTATAATCATTATCACTCGCCATTCAAACCTTTGACCTTGCGACCTCGAGGTCAACGCTCTCAACAACCGAGCTAACCGGGTCAGACAATTCACTGCCTCGGTGTCATTTCAATGTCTAGTTTTCAAACTTTACTGCAATCATCCCATTTTGAAATGGAGTGACTCGAGTCAAAAAAATTACAACACTGCTTCAGAGTGCATATGCGGATCCAGGATGTTTAGAAAGGGGGGTGGGGGGGCGCCCTACACATTTTTGTAATGGAATTATCGGTGAATTGTGTAACGTCTATGCAAGAAAGTGAAAAAATAGGGGGGGCACGTTCCCCCTGCGTCCGCCTGGATCCGCGCCTGGAGTGGGGGGGGCTATACAGTGTCACATCATGCATAGGGGTCTATTATAGTCATCTGTTGTTCGTCACAAAAATAGGGGGGCGAGTTCCCCCTGCATCCCCCTTGGATCCGCGCCTGGATGGGGGGGGGGGCGTTATACGGTGTCACATCATGCACAGGGGTCTATTATGGTCATCTTTTGTTCGCCACGCCCTTCAACGGTACCCACACATCGCTATGCATTGCCGCCTTCGTCAGACCGGCACCCTTTCGATCTCCTCGAGGTAGTTGCTCGGCACGTTGCCCTGTTTGTGTTCATGCTTCACCAGCCACCACTCTCCCTGCTGCGAGATGACTGTCACCGTCTGGCCCGGCTCGATGCTCATCTCGTTAGTACCCTGAGATAGGGAAACAAGACAAGATTAATTATCAATAGTCCAGGACGATTCTTCAATTGCCGGTTGTCAGCGCTAATTAGGCTTCTTCCCTGACCCATAAAGCATTACGCTAAACCAAATATTGACTCAAACAGATTTATAAAATGTGGAAACATTTTTTTCCAAAAATTATATATTTTATATAACTATCAAATGCATTGACAGAAAACTCTAAAATTTACTTTAAAATTTTAAAAAATGGTGGATTTGGAGTCAATTTATCCTATATATTACTAATCATTAAAATATCCGGTATAAACATGTTTTTCTCAATAAAGTAATGTTTAATGTGGACAGAAACACAATGATAATTTATGATCACAACTTCACTTTCGAAAGCAGCACTCATTTACTTTGTAGTAGTCAAACTAGTAGCTAGTAGTACCAAACGAAAGCTAAAAATGCACTCTTTACAGCAACACCCATATCTCAAAATATGATTCTGCAACAAGTCCCTGGTTTTGATAATAACAATAATACACTGTCTTTTGTATAGCGCCATTTCATCTCAATGAGATCTCAAAGCACTTTGACATTATTATCCCTGGTCATTGGTTTTCTCGCCTGACCCACACCTACGTGGGCCCAAAATTGGCTGCAGCGCACAGGTGACATAGTAATACTCCTGGTCAAAAGGAACAATCAAGATAGAGTGCCTTGCCCAAGGACACACCCAAGATAACCACCAGCAGCACTGGGATTCGAACCCGGTACCTTACAGTCATGAACCCAAACTACTGGGCTATGTGATGAGTCACATAATTATTAAGAAGGACAATTATTCAATTAAGGTCTACACAGCACCGAGGACATGGAAAGTAAAACAACGGCAATTCAGATATTTAGCATAATATTTCCAATAGTATGATTGTGTAATATTAATTGTAAAAAAAAAAAATGTGTAAAATAAGCTGACAGGTTATTAAGCACTCTCTTCATGTTCTTTCAAATTTGTTAATAAGCGAGAAAAATTGATTGGTCAACAGAATGTAAACAATTCCTGTACTTTCTGAAATACATTGTGCATAACATTATTTATGTACAAGGTATCAAATGGACAGATCACAGGGCTATACAGATCACAGGGCTATACAAATCACATGGATATACAGATCACATGGATATACACATCACATGCAAATACAGATCATACAGTATATGTACATACCACAGGGATATACAGATCACATAGATATACAGATCATATATAAATGATATACAGATCATATTGATACACATATCACATAGTTAACAGATCACAGTAATATACAGATCACAGTAATATACAGATCAAAGGGATATACAAATCACAGGGATATACAGATCATATTGATATACAGATCATATTGATATAGATCACATGGTTAAACAGATCACATTGTTATACATATCACAGGGATATACAGGGATATACATGGCTATGCAGATCCCATGGTTATGCAGACCCCATGGATATACAGGTCATACTGCTATATCATAGTCATACCCACCGATCCCACAAACACAATAAACACATGGGGCATATTACACCAGATGGAATTAATGAGACAACAATCGCAGACCAGTCGACAATTGTGACTTGCTCCCACGAAAACGGTGCAAAGTCACAAATGTACTTTTTGAGATATTAGTGAAATAAACAAAACATTTAAAAAATGTTAGGGGCATGTAGAATGCATAGAATGTTTGATGTATATATGTGACACGTCACAGCAAAATGGCTATTATGTCGGCAATTTTTATTTGGAGATAAATGCATGTTTAATCAAATTTATATCATTTTGGTAGAAATATTATTTTTATAACCATTTTCAACCGGTTTACTTCCCAATGCGTCGATTATCATGGATATTTTGTTTAAATAGCGAAAATTGGGTTAAATTAAATAGATTTGTAAAAAGTCAGTAAAATAAGGGCGATGTTCAAAATATTACAATGATGGGGTTTTGGGGGGTTATGGGAAAAGCTCATCTCATGCCCATAAGTTTTTAATTTTTCAAATGATTTTTTTATCTTTAATAGCAAACAAAATGTGAAACCTAAAATTGAAGATTTTTTCCATAAATTTAAATTCGCAATTGACCTGGAGAAATATAACTCCAGTAACATGTAAAAATAGAAGAAAACATACACTAAACTATAATGATTTATTTCAAGCTTTTTCAGCATGCTCAACAATATTTAGAAATGATGAAATTGATCTCCATAATAATAATCTATAGCGGTTCACTTTTCTTTTGTAGGCCTACTGGTCTAGATGGCTCTATATGACATTTTGTTATTAAACAGGGTCATTTTTGTCTGTTGTTTCAAAACAACTTAGCATTTTTTTTGTTAGTATGTTGTTTTGTTAGATATATTGAGTGAATATATATAACCTTCAGATTTGAGGGTCAGAATATATGTCATACTCCTGCAGTTTCCCCAAAACTTACTGGTTTGGGTATTCACGGGTAGACTATACTTACCCTAACACCATCCTTAATACCACTCCTAATCTACTCCCCATAACATCGAGAACATTATACACCTAGACTCCCCTATCGACCTCACGATCTCCCAGGCTCCGCCTCCTAGGCCCCGCCTTCCGGCCGGCTCTAGCCCCCAGATCTGAGCTCCACCCGATAGATGGCAGTATAGTTCTCTTTATGAAAATACATAAACAGGGCATTTCGAGCCTGGCTCCCGTTAAATAGAACAGCATACTTAGTTCTGAAATTGTGATAATGGTCTCGTTTCTGGAAGTATACATACACGTAGGTCAATATTGTTACTTTTTAACGTTCAATGCATCTACTACATGTATCCGCCGCCGTATAGGCAGCTCTAGCAGTGCTGTTATTAGGGTGTGCAAATGCTGGATTCCCACATTGCAGGGGAAATTAGGGGGTATTTATCCTTCTAAAAAAGAAGATTTAAGAAAAGAAATCATACCAACCCAAATAGTGTTGGGACAGTGTTGCTTTGCACATGTATCATATGTTTATACAGTAAACCAGTTTAAAAAACTAAATTAGAAATATTCCTTGAAAATTACATTTTCACTAAAAAATTATACCCTGGTTTCAAAAATCCCCCCTGATTTCAAAAAAATCCCCGGAATTTTGAACAGGGGGAAAAAAATGCTAACTAGTGACAACACTGAGCTCTGGATGGGCGATACATGTATATCGCATTAAACACAGAATGGGCTGCATGGTTAGTAAAACCACTGGCAAATCAATATGAGAGCATCCGACTTGCGGGCAATGTTGTGGATCATATAATTGTTCATCATGCTCCAAACGTCATACAGTATATTGTTGAACCAGGTCCAATGAACAAACTAATCAGATATAACAAACATTAACCCTTAAAGGACTGAACATAATGGTAAATTGAAATACATACTGCCCATTTTAAAGTAGTACTGTATCATTATGCCTTCCCTCAAATCTATAATTGCTCAAATCTAGTATGCGGTTATATTTTCGAGATTGTTAGTTGTATTTGAGAAAAACACACAATTTTTTTAAAAGATTTTTTTCTCAAAATAATGCTGCCATAATTCCCGATCTGCCATGGTGCATGTCCAGCCCATGTAACTATACAGATATATAGGCTGACAATAATACCTGATCTGCCACGTGGTGCATCACATACAGTACATTCTACATGTAAAATTATATGTTTTTTAATCAGTTATTACTTACCTGATAAACACTCCAGTTTAGGTTCAATGCACACGATGCAAAGAAAATATTAAATTAAAAGGCTCTTCGATTATATTCTTCTAAAACTGTATAATTACTAAATTAGATGGCTCTGATCAACCCTATGCCCCACCTGACAATCTTTTGTGTGGTACTGCTGTATTTGTCTTGAATCGTAGAGACCAGGAATTTCCTTGAATGGATTCACGACCACCAAAGTTACCCCGGCTTTGCTGCAAATTTCATCGGCACTGTATCTGGCCTCCAGGCAGTCCAAGACTGAGTGTAAAATAAATGTATGACTTATTATATTAATTTACTAATTCTGACATATTTACTTTCACCAAAGATTTTCTATTCCAATTTTATTTATATTTCCAAGGTCATCTGCAACCAATTTATTTACCATTGAACAATATTGGATCTGCATGGGACCGTTGAAACATACAGATCACGGTCATGCTATGGCCCAAATAGTATATATTGTTATACTTTTATAGGACTGTCACATCGCCCTTTAGCAATAAATTGTATTTAATTTTGGCGCTTTATAAAATTTCAATGATTGATTGATAATGCATACCTACTATTACAGTACTATGATAGTAATACCATTAACATGGCACTAACCTGGCATATGTCACTATTTCATATGACTTCCTGTGCATTGGTCTGCAATCAAGCATGCAACTTATAGGGCCATTGATTTTCCGTTAGTTAAGAAGTCAAATTCCGTTTTGGGGTTTGGGAATTCCGTTTTTTTCCTTTTTTTCCGTTTTTAGAGTTTGTGAATTCCGTTTTTTCCGTTTTTAGGTAAAAACGGGAAAAGTTAAGTTTTTTCCCTGATTTTTTTTACCAACAAAATACACCATAATTATGACAAAAAACTTCATATTTAATGTACAAATATTGTCTCCACTTACTGATAACATACATGATTTGTGTAAATCAACATCAAATAGATGCTAAGTGTGTGTTTTAATGCATTATTTTGAGTTTTTAGAAAAATATTTTGAGTTTTTAGAAGGGAAAAAAATCATTTTTCATTTTTTTTTTTTTTTTTTTTGAATTCCGTGAATTTCCGCAAAGTTATGAGAATTCCGCAAATTACCGCGAATTACCGCGATCGCGGAAAATCGGTGGCCCTATAATTGGTGATGGCTCAGTTTGGAAGCAATTACATTCAGGAAGTGGGTGAGCCAGGCTCGAATCCGGGTGGGGCCGGAGTAGTGTGGATTTTTGTATCCTCTAGAGCAATCTCTGATTGTCCGTGGATACGAATGTCTTTTTCAAGTTAAAAAAATCAAAATGTGGCTTCAAATTGATTAATTTGGTTGACCATGCACGCGACGTGAGGACAGTAATTGTACAGTGATTTACAAGTCTTTAGACTTATACTGGTGGTCGCTCAGCATCGTCCAGTTTTATTTTTACACTTAGCGGTATTGGTTTCTTGTTTGCTGTAGTACTATCGGTGTATAATGTTTTGCCAAATAAATTAACCATCTATATGTTCATGTATAAATGTATGTGTGAGCCGTTACGCCTAAAGTATAGGTGATTGATAGCCAAAAATCAAAATGAGTTTTAAAGCTCACATCGTTGATTGGTCCGAAGGACCGATAATCCGAAAACAGGCACTCCTCTAACGCTAAGCGAGCCTAAGTCCCGAGTTTTAAAGCTCACATCGTTGAAAAACGCCACTTTGTTACAAAATGTCTTTATCGAGACTAAGTGACGTCACGTAAGTTTACAAAACATCAAAAGGCTTGTAAATACGTTTTCGCCGAAAGTTAAAGTCCGACAACGTTCAAACTTGGTATGAAGGTTGATCCCAATGCATACCCTATCCCTATTGATTGGTCTGAAGGCCCGATAATCTGAAAACAGGCACTCCTAACGCTAAAGCGACCCTAAGTCACGATCATAACCCTACCGCTAAGCCATTTGACTTTTGAACAGATTGGTTGAGTTGATATTCGGTATAGGTCTGTTCTATTGGACGGTTAGGAAGCCTATTGTTTTTGACGATGATATCTTGCATATATTAATTAGTGGGCAGGGAGGGCCTATTGCAAAAATTGCAAGAAATGGCTTGTGAACACGGTATCTCAATTACCGTAAGTCGGATTGAGTTGATAATTGGTACAGGGCTGCTCTATGGGTCGGTTAGGATGCCTATTGATTTTGACGATAATACCTTGAATATTAATGAGTGGGCGGGGCTTTATTTGTAAAATATTGTGAAAATGCCAATATATGTCTCGTAAGCACGGTATCTCAATAACCGTAAGTCGGATTGAGTTGATATTTGGCACATAGCTGCTCTATGGGTTGGTTAGGAAGTATATTTATTTTGACGATGATACTCGCATATTAATGAGTAGGCAGGGCTTTTTTCGTAAAATATTGATAGGCTACAAGCAAGTCTATTTTACAATGTACAGGCAAAGCCCTCTCATTTTTGGGGGGATATGTGAAAAATGATACCCTATGGTCCACGGAAGAAGCATCTGTTTTTGGCGGTGGTCACATGCATATTAATTAGTGGGCGTGGCTTATTGCAAAAATCTCAAGAAATGGCTTGTGAACACAGTA
>JAODAI010099987.1:0-17364 GCA_027575025.1 Scotoplanes globosa | reverse complement strand
CGTATGGGATTGGAGCATGGTCAACAATCCAGTGATCCTCGACTAGGAAAAATTCCGAGGACGGCGCTATTAAACCGAAAGGTTAGAAATGAGCCGTTAAACACAACCAACAAATCGGGTAGGATCACGCGCGCGTACCTACTTCCAATATCTGACCACTTGTCGAAAAGAGTTGGACGAAAGCCCGGTGACGATCCCTGATCACATCTGATAATTAGTAGTGTGTCGTGAACCGCTATGCTCAAGTTATGAGTCTAGTTCAGTCACCGACCTATAATTAACTAGACCACGCATGTCATAGGAGAGACTCGATGAAAATGAGGCATGCATGGAATGGGTAGCACACGAATAAAATATCCCCACCCCATTCACTCGTGGGTCTGTGGCCGTCACCGTATCGCGCGTCAAGTAATCTGTGCTACCTGACTGTAGTATGCTATGGTACGCGAACCATTATGTAGATACCCGGAGACCGTATCTATACTAACCACCGAATCTACCGGGCTAATGCATCCGTGAAGACGTCATGCATCATGATGCGCATGCATTTATCATACACGTACGTACCTCCATGTATGCTTCAGTTTGCGTAGTCCTTCTAGTTTTTATTTTAGTTCAGTGAGTTTAGTATTCTACCGAGAGAGAAACATAAATGTTTGCCTCAGCTACGGGCGTGATTCGGGGTTCTTTGCATGTGTTTGAGAGTTGACGATATATCTCACACGCCCCCTGGACCTGTTTATTTTTATCTCGATTTTGTTAACTCTTTGAACCCACACATAATTAGGTGGTCCTTGCATGAGGCATGATATTAGCTAAATCAGCCAAAGATTGACATTATAAACGCATCGTATATGGGCCAAAGACTTGAAACCTCAAAAGTGAAGTTATTCCTTTGGGATGTTTTTTAGGGGGATTATTGCGGTACTAATTGACCTTGATGATTCAGTAAAAAATCTTGGAAAAATTGCATAATGTATGATGTAGAGGTCATTGAACTCTAAAATAATGCGCGCTGATTGCGAGGGACAGAAATTCAGTCAAATTGATTTTGGTGAAAATTACGAAGAGTATGAAATCATTTGAATTACTGTTAGTTAAAGTACATCTCGAAGGGAAATTCATCAGGGAGAAATGTTTCTCAAATTTGTGGCTAAAAATGATGAAATGTGGGTAAAGATGGTCAACAAAGAGTCGAAATTCCGTCCCTCGCATTTGAGGGTACAAAAGTTTATGTTAATGAGGTTTTGGCTTTGGCCTATTTACATGTATATACTTAAAAATACCGTACGCCTGACTCTCAAAACTCATTCACATTTCGCCTATCCCATTTTGCCAACCGTGAACCATAGCTACCACGCGCCGCAGTTGATTAGTTGTGTGGTGTAATGCGTAGCCACCTCTCCTTAGATTAATTATTAATATATTATAGTAGACGAGATTCCTCCATAATTTGGTTAGTATATGTGAATGCACTGTTGAATGAAGTCCCAATGTATTCATGATGATTATAGTACCTCTCTGGTTTAACGAACTCTCTCTATCATAACTCCTTTTTCAGTTCTTTCTTTATAGAGGTTTGGCATACGTTTGAACTATGTCACGTGATATAAATATTATTGTCAACAGCCAATCGTCGTCTTTTAATCAGGCAATCATCAATAGTTACACATATTACCAAGGGCATTTTTATATTATATTATAATACTGCTAAATTCAATGAAATGACATCACGAGTGTCAAGCCTATATTAATGGACCGTGGCCGTGTCGACCCCTCAACATTATCACTGTGAATGTAATGTTGAATGAATTCATTCTGAAATTATAATCATTGTGACGTATCTGGTTCAATGAACTTTCTAAAACAGATGGGCATATCTTCTTTCTTCATTTAATAACACTTCACGGACCCTCTAGTCCCCCAATCCCTTTCAACACTATCTCATAACATTATAGGAAATTAAGTTGATGCATCTATTTTAATTCCCATTAGCACCCCTCTGGGTCCACGAGCTCCGATAACATACATTATTTCTTTCATTATTAATGAACCACGATTCATCCTTCACCCACTTCAAAACTAGCTTCATTACACTGTATGCCCACGTATTTTAACCCTATGACTGTTGTAGGCGTACATTAACATGCGCCGGTGGGATAGTATCAAGTGCGACTTTCTTCGGCCATGTGAACATCGTAGGCGACCGCAGGCACCAGACAATTTCACCACGAGACTCTGCAAACATACAACGGCTGGACTGGCGTGCCGGTAAATACGAACAATTTAGTACATTTTCCAGGACAAAATTGCTACTATTCTATCAGAATTTTCTATTAATCCAGTTAATAATGACCAGGCTTCATTTGATTGCTCTAATTCCCATAAAAAATACTTTATTTTTCAGTTAGCAACTGAGGAGGGTCCAAAACAATTTTTGAGTAAAATTGCCCCAAAGACAAGCAGGGCTGATCTGGTGCCAACTGATCTTGTTAAAAGTTGTTCAATGTTCTTATTTATGAATGTAATTACTCGTATTATTAATTTAAGAGTATGTCTAGTGATGCACTCTTGAAATAACCTACTCAGATTTAACAGTTTCTTATTCAATCGGACACTGAGTAGTTTTCCTATTCTAACTGTTTTTAAAATGTGGGCTATATGTTTTAAATAAAGTATGTGGTTTTCATGATAATATAATCTCAAATTAACCAGATTGTTATGCAAACCACATAATTTATTTAAAATACACCCCACATTTTAAAAACAGATTGAATAGGAAAACTATTCAGTATCCGTTTGAATAGGAAACTATTCATATTGAATAGGTTGTTTTAAGAGTGTACATTTTCTTATGTGCATTAAAATCTACAATAATTACTTCAGTAATCAAGAAGAATAAAAGGTGATATTGATTCACTTTCACATTTTCGACCAATTTATAATTTACCATTTATTTCAAAGCTACTTGACTCGAGAGGGTTGTTTACTCTCAGTTTCAACTTCATGTTGAAGACAGTAAGCTTCTAGAATATTTTCAATCTGCTTATGAACGTGGCTACAGTATTGAAACTGCACTTACTTGTATTAGTAATGACATCATTACTTCAGTTGATAACCGCAAACGTGAGTACTTCTTGTCCTACTGGATTTATCTGCAGCATTTCATACAGTTGACCATGTTTTGTTAGTATCTCTTCTTCATAATGATTATGAAACATATCGTTTTCAAAGTTAAAAACCGTTGTGTTTATTTTAAAATTATATTGTAGCTTTATGATTTTGAGACCTTTCAGTAACATTATTTATATCATGTATTTTTATATGGATTTTAAAAATCGATTGGTTGTATATTTAACGGCTCAGTATTCCTAGTCAAGTATCCATCACTATTGATCATGCTACAATCATTTTTAACGCAGAAGGTAGCATGTATGATCATTTTCAAAGTATTCCATATTGACCCGATTTCCAGGGGATTCGAACGTTTGCGAGGGTCAAACCATTTTATTGTCAGTGTCCCGGCATGCAGGCGGTTACTCCTGTGCCAAAGCTGACTCGGTAAAACATATATAGAGCAATATTATAATTTTACCCCAACTGGTTAGCGGTCGGTATATAACATTAACGTGTCACGCGATAAAGTCAGTTGCCATGTTACGATACACTAATAGGGAACGACATTTGATACAAATCAAATCAGCTTTGATTGACGTTAATATCATATAACCAATGGGTATAGAGATGTTACCCTTTCCCTAGATCGCCGGAAAATATACTTCCCATATAAACTTCAAAGTTATATTTCCGTCACATTTTAGCACTGGGAGATATATCAAAATATTCTACCCGTGTCAACCATAATCCCAGATTATGTGAATTTTATTTGGTTCAACTTCATTTTCTTACCTAAATTACAGTCGGTCCCCACAATAATAATATTATAAGTAAACAATAATTGCGAGGAAAATGAAATATGACGTATAATATTAAACCTTCTGAAAAGGTAAAGTTAGCTTATCCGGAAACTTATACTATATAGGCCTATGCAGCTTAATAGTAGGCCTAAGTATATTTTGAAATTGTAATCAACGTTACAAGAAGAAAATAATATGTTGTAACCATATACTTGTTATATATTCTTGAATTAAAGGATATAACCTTTAGTAGATATAGACGATTTCTCTATTTATAGTAAACTAAATAACCGATCTATCGGCGTTCCATAATATAACCTTTTCGTTCTGTCGTTCACAATTGCAGTCATCTGCTGTACAATTTGTATTAACCATATAGTACCAAAACCATTTTATAACCAACTCAAGTTTTCCCTTCAGGGTTCAATCTAAGTTGCGTGACGTCATTGAATGATGTACTTGATAAACTTTCAACGAACTTTAATTTGAATGATTGTAATATTATTTATTTGGCATGTTATCAAGGCTGGTCGACAGGCCTTTTAATAGATACTTTTAATAGATATATATATATAATGCATTTGTAACATGGGAACGTGATGCTGTTGTGGTATACCCACGCCGCGCCGCGGCGTCCGCAAAAAGTATGAGGTGTGGGGGTGCGATTCTCCAGACTCTAAAGCACCGCATTTTTCGACTTTGTGCTACTGTGCATGTTTTGCATCATACACATCAATTCCCCCACACTATTAGGCCTGTGCACCAAAACAATTAGGCGGTTGTCGCTGAACAAACAACCACTTCCCCCATGTTTTATGACCAAAACAATTGACTTTCCACCAAATTGACTCATTTCCCCCCTAATGTTAACTGCCAAAAAGTTTATACGGCGCTTTGCGTCGAATAAACTTAATAATTTATCATACACCAACTTATTCCTAATAATTTATATGGATAACAAAAACGGGGCTACCGCCGATATAACCATATCATTTATTACTATAATCACTCATCATTACCCCCCCCCCCCCGGCTCAGATTAATTTCTTCCATGTGGTTACGACGATGGGTCCATGCACCCCCACCCCGCCTTGCGCACGTGATATGGTGGCCTGTCGGGTCCAAGATAATATATCAGATATGGCACAACGTCATTAATATTGTGGGTCATATACCTTGGGAGTATAAGCGCCTAAGAATATGAAGTGGACGCCAAAATTTTAATTATGCAAAGAGTTTAATTGAAGCAGCGAATATTTTCCACAAAATATATCAATAAGTGTGATATAAAATAGTAATGTAATGTTATACCTTGTTGTAGTTAAGTGGAAATGGCCTAATTTGATTTATACATATTCACACTCCAAAATATGCAGACTCGCAAATTTTGTTGAAGACCCTATTTGGAGTCATTATTAATCACGCACTTTCACGTTTGCTAATGTGATCGCATCAATATCCGCTTATAACTATAATATATAGATGAAAAGTTATGTTTAAATATAAACTTATGTAAGTAAATGATTTAATAGTATCGGCTAGATGGGGCTCATTAGTCTTGGTCGGAAGTCCATATAGGAGAAGGAAAACTCTTTTGCATTCAATTATTTTCGCATCTTTGGAGTTGCTGTTGTTGGGCCTCCGACAGGGCCACTGTCTCAAGCCCGTTAATACATGCAGGGATAACACATGTACTCAAAACCTTCCCTTTTAATTTCTTAGAAATATGTCTATCTGAAATAACCCCCTCCACATTCTCCAGGCCAGAGCCCCAGACAGGATCCTTTTACGCACCTCCCCACCAGACGCCCATCCCCATAAATCAATCCCCCCGGCCAGATACGCAAAACTAACCCTCTGCTTAATACTTTTGTCGACAAGGGTTATACCCTGCAACTCCTGTATTTGCATGCCCACTGATAAAACCTCTGTCTTATTGTCTTATCCAGGCTCATATGCAGTCCATGTCTCTCAAAAAAATATTTCATTCTACCAGCACCTCCTGCAACTCCTGCATACTATTCATATATATTGCTAGGTCGTCAGCATATAACAGTTTTTTCAGTATATTCTTTGTATGATTTTCCTGCTAACCATAATGAAAAGAAGTGGACTGAGGGTACTACCTGCCTAAGCCCAATATTAACCCCGAATTATTTTGACATCCCGAACCAACCAGGACCCTACCCCTTGTACCTTCATAAAGGCCCTCCACCATCATAACTTCTGACTCAGGAGCACCCATCCACCTTAACATAGACATAACTAATTTCCTAGGAACCGTATCATAGGCCTTCTCCAAATCTACAAAACTCAATGCCATACTCCCTTTCACCTCAAATTTCTTTTCCACCAGCTGCCTACGTGAAAAAGTAGTTAGGAGAAAATTATCAAGTTGCTTCATTAATTTTTCCCAAGATTATTTTGGAAGATTGAAGATAGTTAGCAGCCATGCAGGAAATTCATTCGTTGATTCATTTATTGTTTCTTGACAATAGTAATACATTTGAATAATTTGTACAATAATAATGTGATATAATATAACAAAAATATAAAAACAAATTTTCTAACTATCATGAAAGAAGTCACACTAAAAATCATAGGTGGGCTTGTCGAGAGTATGCTCCCTAAACATGCAAACAATCGAATAATACATTTAATTATTAATTTAATAACAGTTTAATTAACCTCCCTCCCCACCCTTACACCAGCATGAGTAAAACACATATAGCTACATCATTATAATTCAATTAAAAGTATTCGTTTAATATTTACTTAACATAATTTAACAGACTTCTTTTAAAAGATGGTAAAGTCACTTTTAAAGTGATATATATTGGTAACATATTCCAGTAGGTAATTGTACGATATTGAACGCTTTTCTTTGTGCCTGCAGAAGACGGATGCATGACATGTAATTGGTTGGATTGTCCGGTGATATGATTATGAATCAATGTATTCTTCCGGAGATACAAACTATTCAAGCAACAGTAGGCAAATATCCCAATATTTAAGTTAATAATGTCATGTAACTTCAATAAATTCAAAGATTTAACATATTATTTGTATGATCACGTGTTCCAGCGGAGCATATGTGTTTCATTGCTTTCAGGCTTTTGTAGAATAATGTATTTATTTAGAGAAGTACGAGATGTACCTGGCCACACGTTTGAACAGTAAGTAAAATGAGGACAAACGAGTGTAAGGTAAATAGTTCTTAATACAGTCTGTGGTAAAATGTGTTTTAAACGACAAAGTATACCTACACCTTTAGAAATTTGCTTAGCAATATGAGAGACATGATCATTCCAGGTAATATTATTATCAATAAATACACCCACAAATTTCATAGAATGTACTTGCTTTATCTCCTGATCAGAAAGTGTTATATGGTAATCAAATATAATATAGTTGGTTTTACTAACATTTAATGAAAGTTTATTTAAAGCAAACCAATTAGAGTAAAGTTTCAAATCATGGTCCATGATATCTTGTAGTATGTCAATATTATTATGAGAAAAGAAAATAGTAGTATCATCAGCAAAGAGAACTAATGACGCATTAGAGGAAACATTACAAATATCATTCATATACATTATGAATAAAAGTGGCCCCATAATAGAGCCTTGTGGGACTCCACATTGTACCTTTAATAATGTTGAATGGTTATTATTAAATGACACATGTTGTTTTATATCACTGAGGTAATTTCCTAACTAATTCAAAGCAGTACCTCTAAAACCATAATTAGAAAGTTTGGGTATTAACCTGTCGTGATTAATTGTGTCAAATGCTTTTGAAAGGTCTAAAAAAATACCAATTGAATTTTCTTTATTTTCTGAATAGTTTGTTAGTTTGGAACCGCATCTGCCAATGCTAGTTCGGTTGAATGATTCTGTCGAAAGCCATATTGACCAGGAAAAATAATTTCATGTTTATTCAAGAATGATTGCATTCTATTAAAAACAAGCCTTTCAAACACATCCCTATCTTCAAGATTGTATTTTATATCATCTTTTCAGAATCTGTCTCTGAGGAATATCTTGCGGATCGGTACAATTTCTAACTTGGATAAAAGACACGAGAATCCAGATGAAGGTAAAATACACTTTATGTATGTATGTGACACATAACTCCAAGGCATATTTCGCCAAGTGTATGTATAAATGTAAAGACATTGGTTAAAAGAAATGTGGTGCATGTTATATTTATATGTATTAAAGGTCTATCTGGCGGGCAGGCAGTATTGTTGAAGACCATAGTATTAACTGTAATTAATAGATGGCGCCCTCCATGTATTATTAAGCAGCAGTAACTGTTCGTAGACAATCTTGACATGTTTTGGTGAACCATACTGCACTGTGTCACTGTGACGTTCGTGTACGTACCACCAGCATAGACCTTCATTCATGATAGATGCAGTACTATAACCTATAACGTGATCGAAGTAAAGTAATCGATGGCCGATGAATCTTTTACAAGGAATTTAATATGCCAGCTGTGGAAATTTGTCTACATGTATGAAATGCATTAAATGAAATATTTCAAATTCAGTACCGCGATCCTTCCATATTTGTCATATTTCAAATTCAGTAGATTCTGGAGTCCTATTTCATATTAAGGTTACGGTATGTAATATGATAGATCTATTCATATTATTTCTAATTCCATGGTAGGCTGCGCACAAAGTGTCCATTTTATGTACTATAATAAAGTGACGCACATGTGCGTTAAATATACTTTTCAACGGGTCATTAATCTTATTTCACGTCCCCACACTGTCTCCGGTGGAGTGCAATGCAAACATAACAGAAAATTGTAATAACTCATAAATTTCAGTTTCTGTAAGAATTTTGTCCCTTCAGAAATAATAGGCCTGATAATGTTAAAGCCATGATTGCTATTATTGGTGCAGTGTGCGTGCTATAGGCCGTGGGTTTCCGGCAACACCAGTTCTTATCAGCGTTGTAACGTCTTGAGCCGAGTCACTCGTCAAACCAGACTCTAGTCACATAGTTAGGGGATTTGACGCGAGTCACAACCTTTATTGAATCAACTTGACTCAAGTCTTTTGATTTAAAGCTGTGGACTTATGACCGCAAGGTCAGGAGTTCGAATCCGGAGTGATGATGATTATATTCCAGTGGCTCTAACTGGTATACCAAAGGCTTTGTGTGGCTCATATAACCTCTGGGTTGAAAAGGGCCAGGAAACCTATTCATTCATTCATTCATTCTATTCTAGAGTTCATTTTATATAATTATATGATTTATATGTAGGCTACAGCGCATAGAGCTCTTTTGGATTTTGCACTTTATAAGAACCCGTGTAATAATAATAATAATAATAATAATAATATGTATACTGCATGGTGATAGCAAGTTGGGGTTCTCAATGTAATGATCAACACACACGTCACGTGACATGGTAAACCGGAGCTTTTAAATCACTTTCAAAACTATTCATGCATGCATGGTTTCTCATTATTGTGTCTGTACTGGAATGGTTTTCTAGATTTATGGCGCGTTATAAAGTCTGCATTATTATTGTTATTATATAGTTAGAGTAGATACTGAGTTGATAGAAGGGGTACGGGTACATAGGAGACCTCGTTTGAGGTTGAAGCACTGTGTTGAGAGGGATTTTAGGAGTGATGCAGGGGCGGAGGGTGATCGGAGGGTCTGAGATGTAGAGAAAGAGAGGTGGAGAGCGTTGGCCAATGATGCGGCTGTCAGTTATTTTTTTTCTTGCTGACCCCTTTTTAGGGATTTGAGAGATAGAGAGAGAGTGTTAAATAAATAGACACACATTGAACATATTATTAGTATTATTAGTATAGAACCTGACAACAGCAATATGTCATATGATGTAAAGGATATCCATAGGACGAATGTAACCGAGAACATCACACAAGCCACCTTGGGCAGTAGGCCTACTGCAGACAATGGCCCACTCTGAAGAAAAAATATGGGATGAACACACAATTAATATATTGTGATAATCCTTGTAATCAATATTTTTATAAGTTTTCTTGATAAGTATATGCATATATCCTACCGTTTATACATGTGTTCTCTCATATCGAAAGGTTGTGTACGCAGCGCGATCATTTCATATTGAGTGACATCAGAATGTTATTATACAGGGATATAAACATTTCACTGACTACCTTTATTTAAAGTTTGGAGTTATTTGAAGTTCAACATGATTTTATTAAGTATACAAGGATTATTGTTAATTAGTATTACATATTATTTGTGAGAAAAAAGGTAACAAAGCTTAGAAACTCAACTTTTAATACCATTAGTATTTTGTAATAACCTACAAAATAATGGTATGGTCCAATTCCAGTCATTTTTGGGTTATTTTCAAGAAATTTAGTAATTTTCAATGCCCCAAGTTCGGCAAAGTTTAAGGGATATATATATTATGTTTAATATCATTGATTGTATAATGAAATGGAATACCTGAAACCAATTTAGCATAGATGTGAAAATTAATATTTACATGAGTAAAAAGTGTTAAGAAGATTATTTTACGATTAAATATGGGCAATTTCATTGAATTTGCATTGACATTTGAAAAATTGTAAAATTTTGAACCATCCAAGTACGGCAAAGTTATTATAGATATATATTTTAATTTAGTATTTTCTGAAAGAGATTTAATTACTGATCAACAAACTCATTTAGCTAGAGCAAATGACTGTACGGCTTATAACTTATTAACAATTGAATATCAAATTTGACGATTTTCTTGCGGATTTTACACAGTAAATATAAACATGACTTCAAATGATCGCAACCTTTTGGTATGTCTTCTCCGACAGGGAGATAGTTTCCATGACAACATATGGTCTGAAATAATGTTCATATTTGCGATAATAACCTTTATTAACGAAAACATTTTCCAACCATGGATATGTAAATGAATGGTTGGAATTTATTAGTATAATTTTAATATACTGTAGGGCAGTTTCGAAAAAAAATGGAAAGGGCCTGACCCGCTCCCCTTTGGGGAATTTCGTTCCCCCGTCGTTGAAACATTGGCGCCGTTGCTGAGTTCTAGGACTTTTAGATATTACATTAACCAGTTCTATATTTGAGAAATATATTTTTCATCCGAAATGGCCTAAAATTTTCACCGCTAAACCTACAATTTATTAGCACCCCATGGGAGAACGATTAAAACCGGAAAGCTGTGACAAAATTTGTGAAATTAAATTCTTATGGAGAGGAAAATATGCCAGCTATATAGAAAGAGCTCAACGGGACAGGTTGCTTGCAGTTAATTATTAGCCGCAGAGCACGACTATGCTGCTACGCCCCGTCGTCGGTTTGGCAGTATATAACCGATCCCCGGTCACGTCGTCACTCTCCACCTACGGCTCCATAAAACGCCGTGAGTTACGACTTCGCGCGTTCCTTTTAAGTGTGTTCAGCGGAGGCCGTAAATCGCCGCCGTCGCAACCTGTGGCAGCACGCAGCGCCGAGTCGGAAAGAAGTCAATTTGGCCGCGCGCTAGCGGAGCACAGAATACGACCATAATGCACACCCCCGTCAATTACCGCCACTGTATACAAAGCTGACGACCGGGAAGAGGGAACCAACTGGGTCGGGAGAAATATATTTACACTTTTGGGCGCGCTTCGCAGCCCCGGAGTAAACACGGCGCAGGTTTTATCATCATTTTTTGGGTGCTAAACTTGTCAGAATTTGGCGCGATAGTTTAGGAGCGTGGAGGAGTGACTATACTAGCGGCGTGGTGCCTGGAAACGGTGGCCATGCATTACTTGAGGCGTACATCATAGGCGAGGGCAGTGCACTCGGTGCGGTTTGAGTGGATTTTAATAGCCGGAAAACTTTGGGACAGCGACATTTTTCCTGACGCGTTTGTGGATAGAATAAAATTTATAATGATGAAGATTGTATTTTAGGGACACGGTAAACGGGAACCTCTTGTTGGTCTGTTAGTTTTGTTACGGAATGTGTACGCTGCAGATCCCGCTATTTTAAATTATGGGAGCCTGACGGTACGGGTACTTTCGTGGACCTCTTGAAAGAGGAAAGGGGGAAATTTCCCCATTTTAGTGGCAGCCTTGACAAGTAAAAGTTAGCTTAGGACTTCAGTAAGCATTGTAGGACCTACTGTTTATACACCGTACAATGAGAAGTTGCGGCTATAGGGCAAGGGCTTGTGATTGTGAGATCGCGGGTTGGAATCCCAGCGCTGCAGCTGTCGTTATCTTGGCATGTGTCCTTGGCATGGGTACCTCTTGAGGAGATTTGTATTTATAGTGGTGCAGCTCTTATGGGAAGGCGCCAGGGGCACATTCTTGTGGCACCTTTGTGTCGGGAATGAGCAGTTTGTAAAGTGAATGTGTAGGTTTGACAAGTCATACATACACCAGGGTAATAATTGTGAAGCGCCTTTGAATATCATTGTATACACAGGACGCTACATACAGCAATTATTATTATTATTATTATACTATTAAATCAAGTTATTCATCACAATTAGTATTTTATTCGAAAACACGAGCCAAAGTATTGAACTTCCCCAATAATTTTGAAATCGCCACCAAAAATTATTGAAAATTGAGACAATATTAAATAAATTAGTGAGGTTCGCATCGCAATTTGCGATATAAGAGAGCGCTATAGCGAATCAAAGTCAATTTTGATTAGCCAAACAAAGCTAATCATTTTTTTGACTGCACACAAATGATGAGATCTCCAATAATGGGGTTCTGTTAAGTCAAATTAGTAAGTCATTGAGATTATAAGACCTATAAACATGACTGAAATGCAACATTTATCACTTCCTACACAATTGTTGCTAATCAAAATGTTGTAACTGCTAATCAATTTTGATTTTGATTAGCAGTTACGTGTCGGAACTGCTAATCAATTCTCCCACACTAATTTATCCCTTGTATATGTACATCGGAACATTAAAAACCTCCAGAGAATCCAAAATACTGCTGCACGAATTATTCGAAAGGAGAAGCTGTTCCATAACTCCCATTCTGAAAGATCTGCATTGGTTACCTATTGCTAATAGAATTATATTGCTAATATAATTAAGTTTAAAATTTTGCTATTAACATTTAGAGCTAAACATCTAAATGAACCAGATTATCTATATCATACTCTTTGATTCTTATGTGCCTAATAGACCATTACGTTCTGCTAATCAATCATATTTATCCATTCCTAGAACAAGGATTAATTATGGTCTCAGAGGTTTTGCTCATGCAGCACCATTTTTTGGAACCAATTACCTGTTCAGGAGACGTCTTAAGACATTTCTGTTTTCCAGTTATGATTGATTTTATATTTATATTTTATTCTTCTGTACAGCACCTAGAGCAATTGCAAGTGTCAATTGATTTGGCGCTTTATAAGATTAATTATTATTATTATTACGATAAGTTCTACCAGATGACATTTGTCTATCAAGATGAGGGACACAGCATATAATTCATGATTTAGGTAAATTTTCATTTGTAAACAACTTCTTGTGAAACATGGTCTATACATGAATGAATTAATTGACCAATAGTCCATGGGGCACAGCTATAGTTGCTTGGGCAATATATACAAACATCAATAATATCACATCTACAACATTAATGTCATAGGCCTATATATATACTTTTTTGTTATAAGAGAAATATAGGGTCAGGCCCTAGAACTGAAAAGTTTCTTAAATATTTGTCATTTTACTACTGAAAGTTCCTTAGCAGTTTCTTAATTTTTACTATCGAACTACACGGTATATGGTATAATTGGCAATCTTGGGCAGGACATCTAGGTGTTGAAATTATTGATGCAAATTGGTTAAATTGGTGATTTTAAGATATAACAGTATAACAACATACAGTAGTACTGTATATTTTACACACTACACAACAAAATAATACATTTATTATGATTTTCAATACTATTTTGGGGAGAGTTTCCTAATAACTTTCAATGTAGTACTAACTTTTTGGCCTCTATAGTAGTAGTTTCTTACAAAAAAGTGTATAGCAAAATAGACAACTGCTGTACATTGAAATCAGGTAAGTTATATAACATATGTACCTTCCCTTTACAACATTAAGTGTGACATAATATTACATGTATGCCTATATATTGAATGAGATCTATGCAAAGACCAATAAAACAAAGACCAATAAAACAAAGACCAATAATACTAAGACCAATAAAACAAAGACCAATAAAACAAAGACCAATAAAACAAAGACCAATAAAACAAAGACAAATAAAACAAAGACCAATACAACAAAGACCAATAAAACAAAGACCAATAAAACAAAGACCAATCAAATAAAGACCAATAAAACAAAGACCAATAAAACAAAGACCAATAAAACAAAGACCAATACAACAAAGACCAATACAACAAAGACCAATAAAACAAAGACCAATAAAACAAAGACCAATAAAACAAAGACCAATAAAACAAAGACCAATAAAACAAAAACCAATAAAACAATTTCAAAGATCCATAAAACAAAGACCAATAAAAAAAAAGAAGTAAAGACAGCCAGCTGTTTCAGTGCTACAATATATAATAATATAAGGCGGAAGGGCGGGTGAAAATGTTGAAATCCTAATGAAAGTTCAATTATTGCATTTATGGTTACCAGCCCCTATAGGTCTATGTCATATATGGTTGAACAAAAATCCCCCCCACCCCAATCACTAAAGCCATTGAAATGGACATGTGATTATGTTCTGTGTGCCTATGCCATAAACTCAGTACATGCACCTTCTGAGAAGCAATATATAATTACATACCATTAATCATTGCATCAGGATAGTTCCACATTACTTTATTGTATCATTTATGAATATCATTATAGGTATTAATTATTAATTTTCTACGGCATGCTCCCCATAGAAAATCCTACTCCAATAAACCCTCACGATGGCGATATCTATTGTGGCAAGAGTGAGGTGAATCCGGCCACCCCTGTTATAAACGGGGAACAACCCGGATCAAAACTGGATAGATGATGATTATATAGGTATTAATTACACCAGCTGCTTTGTGGTACACACAAACAGCTGTTGCAGTACTACAATGTGTAATGACATAAAGCGGAAGGACGATGAAGGGGTGAGACCATAATATGCAAAAAAATGTGAAAGTTATATTAATATATTTGCGACCTGCTCTGACAAAATGAGTTAGAATTCGCAAATAGAGATACCAAGTTACATGTGAATACAAATCACACATTATAAACCGTTTTATCAAAATGTTACATTCCTAATGTGTCTTTCAAACTTATGAAAAGTTGGACATAAACATGATATGAAGATATTTACAATCTTTCCATTAAGTGGTATCAGTTTTAGTTATGTCGTAGGTTTCTGTCTTTGTTTGTGGTTGTAGCGTAGATTTCTTCCTTCAAGAAGGACCAGTGTGGTTTCCATTTGATGGTTCATAAGACGCTGATCTTCGGACACAAAGATGAAACCGCAGTGTATGTAGTATGTGAATTTTTAATAACCTCACTTTTATATTTTGGTGACTTCCGAATCATTAGGTCAGGGCAGGTCACATATATGAATACCTGCTAGGTGTCTCCGCTATACGGTTGCACAACAAAAATAGCTAAATCCATTAAATGGAGTCTAACTAATATAGCCATTTCAAGTATATGTCTTGCTGAGATAAATTAACTTGAGATAAATGTATGTCACAGTGACTTGAACGGTCGATACATACCGCAGGTCGATACATGCCATATGATTGAATCAGGATATATAGTAATAAATCACTTTACGTATCATGTATGAATAACGTGCGGGCATTAATTACACTGTTATTAATTACATGCTGTGTGATACATATCAATATCAGATGATGCAGTGCTACTGTACATACATATGAACTGATACTAACGTGGAATCAACTGATACTTATTGACACGGGTATCGATATGGGTCACAATCGTGAATACCGTGAACAAAAAACTGAAGTATACCTACATGTAGGAACTTGACACGGGCCAACAGTAATTGGATAGAACTTCCGGAGGGTCTCTGAGAGGAGATACAATTATCAGTAATTGTTGAGTGCATCGTAATACAATACTACAGTAGCAGGCGCTGCGTGATACCAAGATGAATAAATCTTAACCACGTGCAAGTAATCAAACTGAATGTCGATTTTTAATCCATTACAACGTAGTAAAGTCACGTTCAAAGTTTGCAATGCAGAAAAAAATGTACCCCAAAATAATAAAAAATATTTTTGATTTTTTGAAAATAAATGAGCAGGCTACTAAAAAGTATACCTATATAGATAGGTATGTGCCCTTATAATGTAGGTGACCAAATATTCTTGAACAGATCAAAATCGGAATTTGTCACACATCTTCATTGCAGTTTTGAGATAGGATATATTGATTGTTACTATAAATATGATTGTTACTACCAGTGTTGTGGCCGAGCAGCTATAAGGTTGATCAGTGGCTCTAGAAGCTATGAATCTCAGTAACTGGGAGATCCAGGGTTCGAAACCCGGGTCGGGCTTAGTAGTGTGGGTTCTTAATCCGAGAGCAATCACGGTTTTCCCATGCGAACGACTTTCTCAAATTAAAAAATCCAAATTTGACTTAAAATTTATTAATTGAATGACCACCCGACGTGAAGTTGTAATTTAAAAGCCTTTGCTTCTCCCACTTAGGTGGTCGCTTATCGTCGTAAAATTAAATAAACATTCCAGGCCGATTATTATTATTATTACTATTATTATTATTATTATTATTGTATGGCCTTCATATCAGCCTATATTGTGCACGTATAACGTGCGTCGTTTCCGCCGGTAGTCGCAGTGCATGTCTTAGCCAACGAAGTCTTCCTTCTGAGATGAAAAGACTCAATTTCCTTTCCTGTTGTAGTTTAGTGTATGGATCTTTGTTGGAAACCTTGGTAGGCCATTTGACGCTTAGTAGTTTTCTGAGAAGTTTTCGTTGGAAAGCATTGATCTGTTCTTCAAGGGTAGCTGTTGTGGTCCATATATCATATTGGCTAAGGACGATTGGTTTAATACAAGCATTCAAGATTCTGACTTTTCTTCCCAGTGGTGTGTACCTGCTTTCTCATAGGTGTTTCAATTTATGCAAAGACATCATATAATATTAGATAATTTTTCTTCTTTTAAAAGGATAGTCCAACCTCATCCATCATAATATAATGATAATAATACTATTTTAACATTGTAATCGTTTTTTGTAAAAACGTACGTACAGAACTTCAAAAAAACGACAAAACAAGGACCTAATTACTTTACACGTAATGAACGCGCCAGCCTCATTAATATTCAAGAGCTGGTGAGAGCGTGACGTAATGTACTCAGTTGTAATATTGCTGGGAGAAAGTTTGTATTGGCTTACTGTGTAATTTTCGTATCGAAGTCATTCAGT